>JBBPOH010000059.1:0-25297 GCA_038091335.1 Phylloporus arenicola | reverse complement strand
CTGGACTTGGTGCCGTATCCTCAACGCTAACCGAGAGTCGTAGACCCGTAGCAATTGGAGAAACAAGTGACCCATCCCACGGAGACGACCGTCATGGTGGTGATGTTGCTGTTCCTGATGAAGACTCACTTCAGGCACGTTTGGATGCTCTCCGTCGCGGTTGACTGTGAAATGCACAGAAGACTATGACACTCCTCAAGGCCTCGCTATGGTTACCCTTTGTGGAATGGATCTGAATACGCCTACATGTCGAATGACCTTATGTATTGCCCATCGCTAATCAACGCATTTGGATTCGTAACTGGTCAGTGACCGATTGCATGGCAAGTGTAGTGCTCCCCGTTCCGATCGCAGCCCATGGCAAGGTGAACGCAGCACTTATTCGGTAAAGTTGCCACATCCGTGTCTTGCATCCGATCTTGTCGCCGAGACGTCCAATGAAATGAAACAGAGGCAGAGGGCTTGTTGATCGGCGACGTGAAAGAAGTCACGCTGGCCATTGAAGCGCTTTGCGATGGCGAGTAAGAGCTGTGAAACTTGTCAAAACACGGACGATGCAGCTGCGGCAGCACAAAGAAGCCCCTTTCTGTCATGGCTGTCTGTGCTTCAAGTTCGCTCGTGGTGCTCTCCAATGGATCTGAACCCAAGGTGCTCGCTGCGATGTCAGGGGATGAATCCGCGCTAGCAGGTTCATTAAGCCCATCCAGAAATCTCACTTTGCCCCGCCTGTTCCATGATTAGTGGCATACATTCTGCAGCATTTTGTTTGCCAACTGAGATGGTGCTGGGATACTCCCTCAAACAATCGGGGACGTCTGCCTGTCTCGGAATAGAAAGTATCACGATATGCGCCCTGGCAAACCCAATCGTTTGAGTGTGCTGCTCCAATGTAAGGGGATGGGTCAAGATTGAGTGTTACATGGTACCTGGGAAAAGAGAGCCAAGCTGTGTGACATCTCTTGCTCAAAGGTACGGATGACCGTGGAACCGAGGATCTCCCAGTAAGAACGCAGTCTAGAGTAGAAATTCTGGTGCTTCCTCATGAGTCAAAGATACAACCTGAAGTATGGAAAAACAACTTGATTAAGTTGGATTGCTTCACGCTGCAGCTGCACGGCTCAACGACGCTACGCGTGGGTATGTAGGGTGAGCTAGAAAGCGCTTCAAGCTTCAAGCCTTTAGGCCGACGATGTCCTTGGCTTCCTGCATACTTAACGTCCATGAAATTCCTGATCCGCTGTAGAATGACTCGACGTCCTCGTCCTAATAAAACAAAAGCTTAACTCAAGTACCATGCTTAGCCGTCGAATTCAAACTTACACTGTCAAGGTTCAGTAGCGAAGAGATCTGTTGAAGGCGAGTGAATTTTTCTCGAATATCGCCAAATACCGTTTGAGAGGACAAGTATGCCATTATGGAACGAAGATCGCGGTCCAAACGTATTGCACCCAACTAATAGAGACGTCAGCGGGAAACATGACATCAGGCGTTTTGGACATGCCTCAGAGTAATGGAGAGTCAAAATGTATTTCTCCCATGGTCGGAGGATAACACCGAGGGCCAGACCAAACAAGATACGATAGTTGTTTTCGGTGCATGAATCCTGCGCTCTAATCTCAGCTTCATTCGCATGAATACGATAAAACTCACCTTGTACCCATCTGTCAACCCTTCCCACACCTTCACAAATCGTTTCCTCACGATGTCTTGGTATTCTGCGGTTGCGTACCCATCTTCGTCTAGAACATAATAAACGTCTTTGTAAACGTCGGGTATCAGCGTTCGTAGCCTTGATCGCATCAGTTGATTGAACAACTGCTCTATACCGGCCTGGAGGGGTCATTAGATAATTGCTGCGTGGTCATATCAAGAAATCACTTTTAAAGTTGCCTTGAATCTGGTGGTGGAAGCAAGCAAGCTCCCTACGACGACTTTTATCCGTGGCTGCTCAGCATCGAGGAATAGCTGTGGGATGGCAGGTTGGTACAACAAATCCTTCACGAGCCTCTCCATATGTGAGGAAGATACATCGAGGTCGTTCAAGAGTACCTTCAAGAAAAGTCGGGTTCTCGATTCAGCTAAAGAGGGCAAATGAACGTACGAGAAAGGATGTCCGATTTTCTCTCTCAGACTTGTCAGTTCGAACTCCTGTGCCGGCGCGGTAAACATCATCAAGTTTCTTTTTGATACCACCGACAAAGTCGTGGTCCAACACATCCTTCAGAAGACCAGTAGTCCGTTCCAAGACCCCTAGAGAACCTGTTGACAGCAGGCGCGTATACACCGTTTTGAGAATGTAGAAAACGTCGTCCGGTGTGGTGGTAGTTGCAGGAGTTTGAGAGAAATCGGGACTGGAGAGGTGTAGGGCCTGTAATACTTATTTATGGCAGTTGGACACCAGACTCTCACAGACAGACCTTGTCAATGATCGCGCGGATATACCATATTTCCATGGGAATATAACAAGAGCTCAACAGGTCATCGAACTCTTTTTGAGATGACGTTGCATCCACGAGCGCAACAGGCTCGATCGGTGGCGGTGACTGTGTGTGCAGGTTGGGGGATTCGGGAATAGGTTGTAGATTCTGGCCATTGGTGTTGAATTCACAGTCTACAGCTCCCTCCTCCTATGATGTCCTCAGTAACACGATGAGGAAGTGTCGGGAAAAAGTACAAACCTGTAATTGTTCGACGAGGAACTTTCTGAACAAGTGCCATCGGCCACTCATTCCGGCGATCTCGGATAACACCTTGTCCACCTCACGCGGATCCACCTCATCTGCATCTATAGTTGTTGAGGTCTGTTTCCGTGGAATAGACAATGAATTTGAGATATCTGACAACTGGGGAAAGCTGAGCAAAGTCAGATAAGACAGGGAGAAGAACTCCACCTTTCTCTTAATGGATCGATCCTCCCTCCACGCTTCAAGCGTGCCCCGGACCACCCGATCACATTCCTCCAGTAACCTTTTAATGACACTTAGCATATTTCCCGCACCGTAATACTTTTCCACAACAGGCTGGTGCTGGTCAATAATCATGGCTACACCCTCAAAAAGCGCAGTCAGAACGGTGACATAGTATAGTGGGGAAGAAGCTGTCAATTCTTCAGTTAGCACGTTGCAAATGAATAGGTGAGAAAGCTACTTTTTGCAGAGATGGGTGCCCTCACTCGCACCAAGTCGACAACGAACGACGCATATGCCTCGAGACCTTCTATTTCCCAACCAATCGCGGGAAACAGCTTGAAGTAACGGCTTGTTGCAGCTGCATCACGAGATTGTGATGCCTGTGCGAATTGTTTGAGAAATATTGATAAAAGTTGTTCCCTCGCAGCTTGAAGTGCCTGCGCAGGAGGGAGATGATTCTCTGCAGTTGGCTGGAAATGTTATAAGCCTTGAATACGTGGAGTGGTTAAAAAGTACATACCACGGAGGATTCAGCAAAAGGGCCAGAAACGACATCAATGGGCAGCGACATGGCACGAGCACAATGTCTCGTCGCCGACTCCCAGTCCTGGTGTTCAATGCAAGACTGCAATTGGGAAAGAGAGGACTTGGGGAACGTAAACCAGCGGTTTGGACATGGCATGCAGTGAATTACCTTGAGTTCCATCGCGTGCCCCACTCGCTCGGCTGCCTGTGAGACGCGACTCATCTCCCGGTCAAGAGTCCTGACCCGCCCGCCGACGCGGTCCGCTGTCTTCGCCGTGGAGGAAACTCTCTCCTTGAGTTGTAGAGATTCACGACATAGGTCATTCAAATGAGGGACAAGCGTTTCCAGCCGGCGAAGTGAATCTTCTATGGAGGCGCGGTCGGAAAGCAACTCAGCGAGTGAATTAGAGAGCACCGCTTCCTCGGACTGGTACCAGGACAGACAGGAGAGGATTTCGTTCAAGTTTGTCAGTTTCCTCGGATCTCTTTGGCAATGCGATGATGTGTCGACTTGCGGTTGATCCGCCGAGCTAGTGGATATACTCATGGACGCAGGAACCTGTGGTTGATATTTGCGAGCGGGTATCTGGTGAGACGGTAGCTTGGTCTACAGAGACTAATCAATCAGTGATGTCCGCAGAAGCTTGGGAGATAAGTTGGCAGCTAACAAAGTTTCCTTGACTATCGTACATAACGTCGGTAGTAGTGTGGAAAACTAAAACCTTCGCAATGCAGACTCGGAGCAAGAACATCCTCAGCCTAAACACGTCATGTCCATTGACCATATGTCTGAAGGAGTATCAAGCACGTTAACCAACGAAGCAGTCCCGCTAACCGAAGCGACGATCACCGTTCGTGTGATCAAGTCATTCGAATACCGCACAGAACGCAGCCTCGTCCTCCACAAACTCAATCTCGAAACAACAACAATCGGTGACCTGAAAGAAACTGTTCGTCAGGGTATACAATCGTTTGCTGGATACAGCCTCCTTTTGATCTCACCCACAACTTAGCTATTCAGACTGGATCTGCGTGGCGGCCATACCGCAATGTGGTCCTAGGTTCGTAAACCTCAATTGGCGAAGAGGGTTCTTTGACGTGACAAGCTAGACACTGTCAAGCTCTATGCGAAGGCGCACGGTGCAAAGGTGAGCAAATCACCTGATGTTGGAAGGCCGCTCTGACGACTTAGACCACTAATCTGATCATCAATTTGGACCATGATGAGTGGATCCTTGGAGATGACACAAAGACCCTGGTGGATGTCGGCCTTGGTAGGTGTCAAAGTTGGTCTACTGTTCTGTCATTCACTTTTGAATAGAGAATGAAACCGAGGTCAGCTTCTTCAATCGTGGTGCCTACGAAAGCTTCAAGTGTAACCCAGAGGTAAGAAAGGTGTGGCCTCGACCTTGCACTGATCTCCACCACCACTCAGGTTCGGTGGGATGTGATCTCATGATAGTCGATACAGGCTTCATATGGTAGGTATCCCAGAGTTCCTTGATGCGTATTAATTACGAAGGATGTAACAAAATGTGCGGATCTATGGAGACACAGGTGGGCAATCATCAGGGTAGTGTAGTGGCAACAAATATCAAAGGACAAATCAGCCCAGAGAAAATACCATTACTGGTTGGCGCATTGCACACTAGGATGCCCAGTCTCGTGATCCTCGTCCATTGGATCGTCCCCCATAGCTTGAGCCCTCGATCGCGCATCAGGTTCATCAAGCTTTACATCTTCCAAATGGACATCTTTGGGGAAATGCTGCACGGGGATGCGAGGTGGGAGGGCCCGCTCAAGGAATGAAACTTTGGATGGATCGACGGCATCGGGGAATTTAACAGTGAACTTGACATAAAGATCTCCGGGCTCGTGATGCCGTTGAGATGGCATCCCTTGTGATCGGATGACCTTGACAGATTCTGATAAAATCAACGTTAAACAAGATACGACGTGAAGACGACAACACGTACCGTTTTTCACGACTTCCCCTGGTGCAAAGCGGATGATTAATGCTCGATCATCAAGATGTCTGATCGCAATTTTACCACCAGCGAGGGCGGTGAGGAGGTCAATCTCGAGTTCAGTTATGAGATCATTTCCGTGGCGCTTGAACCTGTCGTGCGCTTTCTCGTCTATAACGATTACGACATCTCCAGATTGCGCATTTGGCGATTGATCGCTTTCGCCTTCAAAGGGGATTGTCTGGCCACCCCTCATCCCCTTGTCTATGTGAACCTCTAGAATCTTTTTCTCCGGCAAGACCTTCTTTCCCTTGCAGTTTGAGCAACGATCTTTGAGGTTGATAACCTCGCCCGTCCCATTACACTCATCGCACCCGGACTGTATCTGTTGGATCATGGGACCCATCTGGCGGAGTGTGATCTTGACACCACGACCATTGCACACGCCACACGGGCGGACGGCGCCCTCCTTTCCACCCTTGCCATTGCACTTTGAACAAAGAGCGTTCCGCGTGAGGGCGAGTTTGGTGGTCTTGCCCTTGTAGAGGTCCTCGAGTGACACCGAGACGCGGTGAACAAGATCTTTGGTCTTGCGAACCCCTTGCGAACGACCAGGGCCACCGCCGAAGAAGCCACCGCCACCGAAGAGTTGGCTGAAGAGATCCTATACAGGAACGCCGATCGACGTGAAGAGAGGAAAAGAAGGCGAAAAGGGACCAACCTGTGGGTCCATGCCACCCAGTCCACCCTGTTCCGAGAGGCCATCCTCTCCACGAGCATCGTATATACTGCGTTTCTCAGGATCGGAGAGAACCTCGTAGCTGGCAAGGGTAAGTCAGCAGGGAGCATGCTCGGGAGAAACAGGGACATACGCGTGAGTTACCTCTTTGAACAACTCAGGATCACCGCCTTTGTCTGGGTGTAGTCGGAGCGCTCTGTGGAGAGGTGAGCGCAAGAAGGAGAAGAGAAAGATTAACCGACTTTTTTCTGTAGGCCTTTTTGAGGTCGTTCTCGGAGGCGTCGGGAGATGCCTCTAGCAGATCGTAAAATTTCCTAGGAGCAAGACAAGTCAGTCAAGAGGTGCAGTCAACAGGAAACGACCAACGTTTCTCTAACCATGATGGGTGTGGAGGATGGGAAGGAACAGAACAAAGAGAGTGACGGATGGCGATGGGTTCTTGAGGCTGTCTAATGCTGTACTAGTAGAATGTTACAGAACGTACTAGAAAGTTCTGTGTCGCCGCTTTTGGAAGTTGCTACCAACGATCAAATACGTCTTTCTCTCTAGGGTTGCCTACAAGATCAAGTGTCTAAGTAGTCTACGCTAGTGTGTTAGGCCCTGCACTGACATCAGGGTAGACATCGAATCGTCGTTGCACAGTAACAGGTATCCCTGCCCTCGCTGAATGGTACACTTGGGGATCTTGAGGGTGATGTTGAATGTCGCTGGCATCCAGCCTAGGGAAAACTCACCGATATCAAAGTGCAGGATGGCCTCACCCTCCTCAGCCTGGCCAAGCACTTTCCCGCTATTCCTATGTCAGTGACTGCATCATCCCCACAACAGCACTCACAATGGGTCGACCACCATGCTGTGGCCGTACTGCATGAATTCGTCAAGGATCAGACACTGCAGGTTCTGAGATGACTCACTGCCTGATAGCCTGTTTTCGGATCTCGTGCGGGACTACACATCGAAAAGTATACTTGATTGTCGACCGCCCTGGGAAGGAAGTTGCGTGAGATCGATCGGGTCTTGGCTCGGCTGCCACCTACCGAGCTCGTTGGAGCAGCTCCCAGTGGAGCGGTCCTGTCGTCGTATTGAATGCCCCAGGATACACAAGTACATGACAACCTGTCAAGCATGAAGTATACCGTGACCGTTAGTCGTCAACCCAACCTTTGCGTGCGGCAATCATGGCAAGCTCCGGGAAGCGAACATCATAGCATATTCCAAGTCCAATGCGCGCGAACTCTATCGTCAGTTTTCGCACCTGTCCAACCCAAGCAGCTGACATGACCCTACCTGTATCGAAGAACGTCGTAGAACTGCCACCTGTCAGCGTTTCGCTCTCCTAGCACATAATTCACTGCCTGTCTTGTACCAAAAAAGAGTGCGCATACCTTGAAAGCGATCTTGCCTGGGATATCAATGTCGAACAAGTGTACTTTGCGATGCGTCGCCACAAGTTTGCCTGGCAAAAGTCTCAGTGACCAAGATGAAGCAAGGGATCATGACATGCCTTCAGGCGAAAATACGATGCTAGTATTGTAGATCTTGCCGTCATCTGCGTCCCTCTCTGGTATAGAGCCTAACTTGTCATTGAATCGACCGATCGGATGTCATCAAGCGCGTATCGCACCTCCAATGAGCCAGATTCGATTTTTCGATGCTGCTTCTGAGAGCGTTCTGACACTCTCACTCTGAGAATTCTTGGTGTCGTATTCTTTCCCGGGAGTATGGCTGATAGTTTCGGCGTACACAGGGAAGTGCACATAGCTATAGGGCGAGTTGAAGCACTCCTGCCATGCTGCATGAAGTAAGGTCGAGTGAAAGGAAGGTGACCTTACAGGCAATACAACTAGGTCTGGCTTTTCGTTAGTGTTCTGAACTGCCCGAGTGATCAGATCCTTGGCATGATTCAGATTGGCTTGCTTGATGTCTGCTGGGGTAGGATTTTCTGGGACTTGAGAGGTGCCTAGCTGGATGAGTGCCAGTCTGAATTGCTTGAACTCTGGAGCGACAGAGGACATTGTTCGGGCTTGATAGGATGCTCTGCCTGTCGATACGCGACGGAGCAGAGATAGCATGGGAGATACTAAGCGGCGCTGATATTCCCACTGACTACGGCCATGTCGCTCATCGTCGTATACAACCCCGTTTGCGGCGACTCCACCGCAGAAAAGTTCTTCAATGCGCATGTCATTCCCCGCCTCCAATCTGCGAACCAAATCCCCAGCGAGATCGTCCGCACGCGCGCTCCTGGCGATGCAGGCGAAGTCGCGCTCGACTTTCTCAAGAAACACCAGAGAGAGCTCACCGTCGTGCTTGGCTCTGGAGACGGCACCCTTCATGAGATACTGAACCATCTGGTAAACGACCACTCTGTTCAGGTCAACTTTGTACTCGTTCCATGCGGAACTGCAAATGCTCTCTACGCCTCCCTGTTTGGACCCGCCCCACCACACGAGACGGTCGCGTACAAGTTGCGATCTTTAGAGGCATTCCTCGGATCCTCGACGCTCAGACCACTGTCTTTATCCCTCACTTCACTTATCGGCTCAAATCATGATCGCAGCGATACCCGCCCTGTGGCGTCGGTCGTTGTCACTTCCACAGCCTTGCACGCAGCTATTCTCAGAGATTCGGAGAAGCTCCGTCAGCAGATACCTGGCATCGAACGATTTAAAATTGCAGCGCAGCAGAACATCTTGAAGTGGTATACCAGTGATGTCAAGCTCTTTCCTACGCCCGCGTCCAGTGTCGTCCGTATCTACGATCCCAAAAAGGGCGACTTTGTCCCCGTCGGTGATGGAGATTCCGCCTTGGACCTCCATGGCCCATTCGCCTATTTCATATCGACCCAAAACGTAGATCGGCTGGAATCCTTGTTCCGCATCACGCCTACGATATCAAAGAATCCCCCAGTGGACACTTCGATGGATGTAGTCGTGATTCGGCCCAAACGCGATCCGACTTTTACCCAGGATACCCCCCAAGCCAGGGAGAAATTTGCAGAGAAAACTTTTGCAGTTCTCAGTGCAGCATATCAAGATGGGAACCACGTAAACTTGAGATATTCAGAGAATGGTGATATCACAGAGAGTGGCGATGGTGATACGGTCGTTGAATGTTTCAGGTGTGGGGGCTGGGAGTGGATACCTGTTCGTCTCTTCCATTCATGTTTGCACAGAATTATTGACGTCCCTTAGGATAAAACGGATGAGGATGCGCATTTGGTGTGTGCAGATGGTGCTATCTTTGAAATAGAACAAGGCGGCCGAGCTATTTGCACGGCTGCGCAACGCATTGACACGTCACCAAAGGGTTTTTATGTTCACGTTTAAAGTTGCTGTATTGTACCACGTATCAAGGCCACTGAATGTCAGGTATACCAAGAAATCAAACTAAGACCTTGATCACAGCTGCGCTGGCCTCCTTGTGGCACTGCTCGATGGATTGGTTGCTATCAATCTGTGGCGGATCAGAATTCCGCCCGTGGCACACAGCGTGGACCATACCTTGACGACGTTGCCTTGCTTTTCCAAGTACTCTATAACGGGTCGAGAAAGCTCCTCGTGGGTGTCTAAATGACCCTTTTCAATCAATTTTTGCGCCATGTAAAAAAGACATACTGAAACGTTTATTGAGACTGTCGATGTTGTCGTCCTCGCGCCCGCTAGTTTTGCCCCGTTCCAAAATACGCTGTATCATTACTTCCCGACTCGCCTCAAAGACCAAGACAAGGGATGGGGGGCAAACCTTTGCGGGGTGAACCAGTGGCGCGCAAGATCATGTATGAGTAGCATACCGTCTCTTCATATGTGATAGCTTGATCCATTTTACGCGGGAAGCCATCAATGAGGAAACGACCTTTGCCGTCTGTCCACCCAGCACCAGAGCGTGTGGCCAGCGCTGCAGACATTGCGATCTCCAGGAGCTTAATGGTGACCTCCTGTGGAACGATGTTTCCTTCACGGATGCAAGTCCGGATCAGCTCTCCATACTGAGATCCTTTGCGGTCCTGCTCCGCACGCAAGAGATCGCCGGCTACGAGAGCACCCGCGTTGATCAGCAAGAGCACAGGGTCTGTGTGCGAGGCAACGACTCGCCTGATAGATGACAAAAATCAAAGTCTTCTACGAGTCTCTTGCACTGAGTACCTTTTCCTGCTCGGATGTCAGATCGTGAAGGAACCTAGGTATCCAGGAACGCACCTGCACCGGGACCGCCGAGGACGTATACGACGGTGACTTTCTTCGGGTTAAATGCCGGTTGGATAGCATTGGTTGATGCCATGATCTAATGATATCAGACGGGATGTGTATCCTGGCGGCCGGCTTGGCGCGGTGGAACGAGGGGATGGGCGTGCTGCAGAGGTTGGTTTGAGGCTGGATGAGTTGCTTCTCTGTGTTTCACGACGAGGTAAAATGTTCCACCAGAAACGAGAGCGAGTCCGAGCAAGAGAATCGGATTTGGGCCTTTGGGAGTGTTAGCTGGCATGCACAAAAAGACCTTTGTTTACTGACCACAAACATGGACAGCGGTGTCGTCAGGATAGACCACGGCTCGGACGTGTACGTGGTACGCTCGTGCTACCACGAAGACGGACACGACCTACTGGCCTTTGGAGGTGAGCATTCTGTCGAAGTCTACCAGATAGTCAGCCAAATTCTTTCTCCCTCTCCTCTAAGCTGACACCGTCCCAGAGTTCAACGTCCGCAAAGAGATTGGCTTCGTTCCACATCGGGACCAGAGTCACCGCGTTGGCCTGGTCGCCCCGTACGCTCTCGCCTAGCAGCAGCGACGACTGGCTCATCGAGTTCGTCCTCCCGCTGCATCTACAATCCGCCTGGAAACGTGACATCGGATTCATAGAATTGCGGCAGCTGATATAGACTTTGGCCTACACCTATTGACAAAGTCTGCCTCAGCCAGCGAGTACGTATTCCCTTTTGGCGGTGGCCTAAGTGGGCATCATGGCAAAGTCAACGACATGTGCTTTTGTGGTGGCCTTGATCAAGACAATGCCCGCTACGTGGCTTCCGTGTCCGGCAAGTCATTTCACAGCCTCAGCTGGCCAGCTCACTCATCGGCCGTAGATGACAAGATGCTCATGGTCTGGGATCTCCAGCCCACGCTCAACCTTACCTCCGCCGTATCTCCCGAAACCTCCGGTCAGAACGCTGCTTCTCCGCCCCCCAATTCCCGTCCTCAGCCAACTGCCTATGTCATCGCTTTCCCACACCCTTTGATCACCGTTGGTTCGCACCCCACGAGCAGCAAGGAATTCCTCGTTTCTGATTGCCGTGGTTCGGTCTTCCTCACGGATTGGCGGTCCGATCCTCTCTCCACGGAACAAGGGAGTTGGAGGCACTCCACATTAGTCGAGCTGGTCGATCCACATGCACTGGCTGATTCGCTCCTGGGAAAGTCGTCCCAGAACATGGGCTTTGCCGCATGGCGTCGTGATAATGCCGACATGTACGTGCGTGGCTCTCGGAAAACGTGACTCGTTCACAGATAATTTGCCTATAGCGTAGGGGCAAGTTATGGCTCGCATTTTGCAATCTGGGATATGTCGAAACTACGTGGTGGCAAGCCGACACACACAGGAATCAGCTTCCAAGATGGAGGGCATGTATTCCGGTACGTTCGTTCCTCATCTGGCAAGGTTTCGGTTTGTATACAAACATGCCATAGGTGGTGTCCGACGAACCCGGATTACTTTGCGATCGCAGCCAACTCCGTCAAAAGAGGGGCAGTTCTTCATGTTCATAATATCGGCTATGTACATGCACAGCCTAGCATCATTAACGTGGCTCCCCGACCACACCGCATCCGAGACTTTGATTTCATGGCGCTGCGCGGCCAACCACTGCTTGCAATCGCTTTTGGTCAAAAAGTCGTTGTGTTCTCTATCGGTGACGAGTAACAGGATGTGATCATAGAAAACGTACAAAGCGTGTATCATAACTAGCCGCTCGAATCATAACATGCGATACAACAAACAATCAGATCTTTACGAAGACAGACGAAAGCAAGAATTAACAACGAGCCTATCAACTTCCGACGAAGCCGGCTTGACCAAGCGGTTGCGTGGAGCCATATGGATATTGGGTATAGTGAGTGGTCACGCCATCACCATAGGTATTGTGCATGCCATCACTCGTCTGCGGTACATGATGATCTTCGCCTCCAAATCCGAGATCGAACAACATGGCGCGATAATAAAGGTGGTCCGCTGGGGTATAGATTGGTGGACCAGTTGGTGGTGGATAAGAAATTGGTCCACTTCGTGATGTAGGACCGTAGATGACACCGTTGGCGTTCGGCGAATATCCTTCTTGAGGATTCGTGATGGAATAATTGACATGATGAGATGAGGGATTCCGAGGGGAAGGTGTCGTTTGCGATGGTGCCTCCTGCTCTCCTAATGGCTGCTGTCAGTAATAGCCGGACGGAGATAGTGGGGGACCATACTCTGAATAGAATGGTCGAGAGAAGGATCGTGATGAGGTCGATCCTTCACCACACCCGGACGTGCGCGGTGCATATGAATGAGGTGCCATAAGAAACGAGCATGATAGGCAGCGAATGACGAGATGGGCGATAAATGGGCAGCTTCATTGTAGGCTTCTGCCGTCCTTATTATCGTATCATGTATTTCGCGCGATGCACCTTCGGGCAATTCAGATTGCAAGCCAGGGTTTGCATCCGAGCACCGCAGCAACTAGTGAATGGTGAACATCGATTTTGCAGAACATAAACATAAAAGAATTGTACCTTCAACAGGAAAATTGCAGAGTAGGCAGTCATCACTGTTGTGGATTCTTGGCCATATCTCTGAGGGTCGAAGGTATAATAGGCAAACGGATAAGGAAAACCATGCGCACCAGTACACCAAGATCCCGGAATTCCTTCGAGGCAATATGAAGGACGCTCAGTGCATTCTCAAAACATGCGGATAATGCACGCAGGTGACTATTCGTCCGATTTTCCTAAATTGGCGGCATTACAAGACAGGAAGTGCGTTTGAAGGACTACTTACTGGAGCGGCATCGGCTTGCACCCCGAAACTGTTCAAGAAGAGGCTGGAATATAAACAAAACAGGTTGAGGAACGAGAAATGAAACGATTCGCCGCTCGCTGGTGAAAGATCAGAAAGTTGATTGGATGGAACATCGTCTCTCACCTCTTCGCATTTCATGCTCCCACTTTGTTGTCCACTGCGATAATTTAGCATTTGCATTTTTGAGTGCCATGTCAATGTTAATCTGGCCGCCGCCGCCGCCGTCTACCAGACTTCGGTTAGTGTGCAGCATATCGGTGGTCTCTGCCTACAATTCCCGTGTTAGACCTCCGACCAATCAACAACGAAACTCACTCACTGCAATTCTCCGCAACTGTATAAATGCGGCGACTATAACATCCTCGCATCGTGTCAGAGAACCACCCCGTTCATGCCAGGTATCTGCATGTCTAATAAAGTCGTCCTGCGTCCAAGGAAGTAAAACACTGAATGGTTATTCGAGTCTGTGTTTACCTCAGGAAGCATCCAATGGCGCCCAGTTTGCATGCTGAGACTCCGATCGTGAACGAATAACACCAGATAAGTTCTCTCGCGATTCCGTCGCTCAAGGAGCTGAAATTCCGTTTCATTCGCAGGCGGTTTTGCCAAATAACGGTTGAGACCAAGTTCTACAGCCATCCGACATGCCTGATGATCGTGTCAATGGTCGCAGAACCATTCCACGCCCTTTCGTACTCACATAGCCAATGTACATCCACGTACGCTAGGATCATGTCAGGAGGCGCACACGGGAGGCGAAGGCTTCACTTACATTATCATCCTGCTCTCTCCAATATGTCAAGCAGGCAAACGCTTGTACGACTTCTACCCGTTTCCACCCCTCAGCGAATGTGCGGACAGCCAATTCATGTGCGAGATGGAGACACTCCTTGTAGAGGTTCGGCTCGAAAAATTTACAGCCAGCGGCGATAAGCGTGGTAAACAAAAATGGGCATTTCGAGCGCACATAATTGACCGAGTGTAATTGTGGATCGAATAAGTTGATGAACGGATTGAGGCGTAGGAAGATGGCATCAAAGAGCATCTTGGCCTTGTCTTCTGAAATAAGACCAGCAGTGATTGGATCTTGAAATCCAGCTGGGAGAGAAGAGGCTCTTGATAGTTGAAGACCATCCAGATCACTCCGGGGTATCTGAGGTGCGACCGAGGGATAAGGTGATTTGTGCTCGGGGTTGAGAATAGTACGGAAAAAGGAATTTTCTTTGCGGATAAGTTTCGCGGGAAACTTTTCATCCCCACGGTCTTCGTCGTCGTCGCCGTCGGAGGTTCGATTTCCAGAGACTGAACGTCATGAACAGACATTTAACGTGAGTAGAATCAGACAAATGAGATCGGATCGTTACCCGAGGTGTTGTATTGATCCATTGGCCTGATCATGGCTCCGAATTGTGTTTCTCCTTGTTGGGGAGATTGGGAGTCGACAGCAGGGAAAACAGAAGACATTGATGTCTCGTTGGGCTGCTTTAGCTTTGCAGTATTTAGCCCCTTCTCCAGACGTCGAAGCATTTTCGATGCCTCTGATAATCTGAGAGGTGATATATTAGAAGGATGAAGTGTGCAGAACGAGACATTTCTATCGTACTTTGACCCAGGCTTCCGGCCGCGACGATGTTTCTCGAAGATGCACCTGGGGGCGTAAGATGTAAGATCATGGAAGGGTAATCATATTATTTCCCACATACTCGACGTTAGTCCTCTTACATCTTTGGCACGGCTTCTGCCCATCCTCGGCCCCAACGCACTTCATCTGACTCGCGAGTGAATCAAGGGACGCGAACGTATTCGAACCGCTTACTTTGGCTGCGCGGCATACTGTGCAGGCTCTAGGGTTCCTGACGACAGGTGGCTTGGAGCTGTGTCGGGTGGAAGTAAGCGGAAGAAAGGGCATGACGGGTTCACGACATACGTCAATTTGGAGGAATGTACATCCGCAACCTCTGCAGGGGTCTGCATTATGTCTGGGCCCTAAAATCTGGGCGACGGTTATCAACGTTACGGTGACTCGGCGTCAGTTTATCGACCGGGGAAGGTCGGTTAATTAAGGGTTAAGATGACGATGAATCAGAGACAGTATCAGAAGGGCCAGAGCTCCAGAAACAAGACACCTGTAAAAAGGACAGGGAAATGAGAGAACAGAGAGAGAGCCACCTTGATATCGATGAAGGAAGGGAGAGATGAGCACAGTGGGATTGTTGCAAATAAAGCCGGGCGGTAAAACGAACATAGGTTGCCGAGCTCGGCAATCATTTGGTTGTCCGACTTTACACCGCTCACTTCCTAATCCGGAATGGCGGTGTTATGTGGTGCCTCGTGAAATGAATTCAGCAAAGCCAAGTCGACAAAAATATAGCATGCGTGGACAACACGGATACCGAGCATGGGAGGCAGTACGTTCTCGTGACAATGAGCACATGCACAGCACTTCTTGGGCGCAATCAAACTCGAAACTGTCCACGCCGTCGGGACGTTAGCCCGAGTACGGGTTTTTCGCTCTCAGCACTTCGCGGTCTCCACGCAGAGGTTCAATAACCGCATCTAATGCTCACCAGACGGTTGTCTACAACTATGCCAAGGAGCCACATGTCTCAGAACTCGTGTGATGAACGTCTCATCGCAATGAGGCCAGGTATCGCTGCAAATTATGTCAAGGTCCGAAGTGAAAGGCTCAAGGGGTTCCCTCACAACTTCCGCGTCTGCCACAGCAGCTTTGAATCGAGCAACTTCCCTCCAGCATTCCAGAGGTGTCGATAGGTTTGTTCTGTATGTCCTCGGTTTGAAACACACCTCGGCGGAAAACGTCATACGCACTTGTAACACGACGCAATTTGTTCACCCGTCTCCCTGACAGAGGGGAAATCACCAAGCTGGCGCCGCGTTTGGAACCTATCAACCTTCTCTCTGATTTCCTCCAAGTCACCAAGTAGTGCGACGCTCGTCTTCATGCCACCGTGTGCACCGGCATCTTCGACCGTACCCATCTCCCGATCCAGGTTCTCCTTCTCCATAGCACGGTGGATTTCAAGTTGGACCTTCTCCTCCTCCGCGCGCAAGACTGCTAGTTCGTTCTGTATTTTCTCTCGGATGTGAGAATCCATTGCAAATTGACGTTCGGGCATTGTCTCCCCCGAGGCGAGACGCGCGGAGAGGTTGGTGACCACATCCGGCGAAACCTGGTCACATCTGAGTCTTCTGATAGCCTGATCAAGGACGCGGCACACCTCTATTGACGTTTCTGGATGGAACACCTTTTGGCGCGTGTCGGGTGTGGACTGGCTTGCACCCATTTCAATCGGAACGAATCAAACACGCTGCTTCAAGGTGTTATTTATTTGGCTATCTCACGCTTCGAAGATTTCGAGCCAAACGCGAGAAAAAAAATTCAATTTTACATGTGCTGTAACCTAGCGCCAGCCCCCGTCATCCTTGCACACGTTTATCATAATATTTGTGCCCATATTCAAGGAGCCTGCAAGCTGCAGGTCAGTTTGAAGGATTAGAATAGCGTTCTGTTTCGCATTACCAGTCAGGCTCAATTTCCGTGATCACTTTAATCCTGCGTTGTCGGATCGTGTCAGTAAGCTAACAAGTCTACCACAATTGTCTTACTGTGTTTTTTTGGTCTCTTCTACCTCGTGGAAGACCACCCACCCGGTGCGTGGTTTCCGGGTAAAAAGCACGGATGTTGGATGAACATGCAGAATCTACCGAACGTAAGAAAGTCCGTATCGCAAAGTCTACACTTACTTGGTCATTTTGAACTGAGCGATATGTTCCGTCTGCCATCCATCGGGCCGCATTTCGCCAGTATCCACTTACAAGGCACTGTCGCAGCCGTTTTGCATCTCCCTCACAACTCTGTGTGGGTAGGTCAAAGCGCATCATATACTTTTTCAGTTGCGAACGGATTGACACCGCTCTGGACATCGCCCGGAAATTTAGCGCGTGAGCTTTACACCAGGATGATGAACGTCCACATCTTGTGAATGCATTGTACACTGATAATCATAAGTGCTCCTGCAGCATGCACTGATCATTTGCATACCATTCAGAAGCGTTAAATGATCCTTGGAAGTAGTCAGCAACAATTAACAGATATAAACTATTGCTCACTCCTTCTTCAGCAGTAAATTTTCGTCTCTCGAGCTCAGCAAGTGCGCCCGCTGCCCCATCTGGTATGACAAACACATCCTGAATCCATGCTATCACGAAGGAGACCCAAGACAAAGTGTCCGACACACCTGAATGGATACCATTGCTGCAATCGTCAAAATTTCTTCCCCGCAAGAAAACTCTTTGGAACTAAACAACTGACCCGAGAGTTGAGACTTGGCCAAATATCTGGAACGAGCATTTACCATGCGGGCAACACGAAGTTCGATAGGACATTCTGCAACCCGTTCCCCCATCATAGTCAATCGGCCATCTTCTCCAGTCATCCCAGCTCTTACTAGGCCTTCCAGTGCACGCAGAATACTCTCAGCCGGTGGGGCAGAGACCCATTCAAACTTCATTATATCGTCGATTCCAAGGGACTTGAGCTGAAGGATGGGTGTAGTCATATCTGAGCGGGTCATCTCTGGGGGAGTGCTCGCAGGAAGTGAGGCAAGACAAGACTCGGGATATAACCTATAACAGACGCCAGGTGATGTGCGCCCAGCACGACCAGCTCTCTGCGTGGCTGACGCCAATGAGGCAGGAACAGTAGAGAGCGAAGAAAGATAAGATGACGGGTTGTAGGTCCGGATCTAAACCGAACTGGTACTAATGCACTACCTTCACAAATGGAACATACCTTGACAAATCCGCAATCCACTACGAATTTTACCCCATCGATCGTAACGCTTGCCTAGTAAGCACATGAAAAGGTGGCTTTAACTATAAAACGGAAAAGGTGGTATACCTCAGCAATGTTGGTGGCAGCAATGACCTTGCGGGAATTCGGATGCAGGCGGCTGAAAACTCTGAGCTGCTCTTCTGTACTCAAACCTGAGTGAAGTGGCAAAGGAATCATTTGCAGGAAACCACGTGGCAAACTGGGCGTAGCATAAGACTGTCAGCTCCAGGTAAGTCCAGAAATAATGGCTTCGCACGTTGGTATGAGCTCTGCTATTCCCTCCAGGAAGTGGTCAATGTCTTCCCGTCCGGTCAGAAATACAAGAATATCCCCAGGTACTTGCTTTCATTTCACTCCTTTTCAGTCAAATGCTATCCCAATTATGGATTACCAAGCGCACCTGCAGGTTAATCTTCCAAGCCACCTCGACAGCCATCTTAACATAGTCGGTAGCGGGCTCTTGTAGATAGGCAATTTCTACAGGATACATCCTTCCCTCTAAGCTGATGATAGTGGCCTCTTCTGGTGAATTCCCGGAGCAGAAGTAATCATGGAAGGACATAGCGTCTAACGTGGCGGATGAAACAATGATACGAAGGGAAGGCCGCTTGCGTCTAATCCTAAGTGGATCATCTCAGCGCACAACAATCGGGCTCGGAAAGAAATTTCCAAACTTTTTCAGTATGCCAAGTAACAAATCAGTGTAAAGGCTGCGTTCGTGGGCTTCATCGATCTGCACTTGATGAATCAAAGAGCCAACGATCAAGTTCAGTGTCGTGTCCTTACCATGATAACACTATAGCGTGACAAAAGTGGGTCACGAAGAGTTTCCCGGAAGAGCATTCCATCTGTCATGTAGTGTATCCGGGTCTTGTCTTTATCGCTCACGTCCTCGAATCGGATGGTATACCCAACCTAGTAAAGTGTACATGGTATCCGTGAGCGCTCATTCGCGTTGTTTATTCGTACCTCTTCTCCAAGGATGGTCCCCACTTCAGTAGCAACGCGAGCAGCAACCGAAGTAGCAGCAACCCTTCGAGGTTGCGTGCAAGCGATCACATTGCCTTCAGTAGCCCACCCAGCCTCAAACAGATACTGGGGAAGTTCTTGAGAGAATTCGGTTAAGCAACGGTTAGCGTACCCTTGACTGTCATACGAACGTGTAGTTTTTCCAGACCCAGTTTGTCCGACGACAATAGTCACTGGGTACTGTTCGATACAATACAGGAGCCTGTCGCCTGAGATTAGTTCAATGAGCTTGGGTAACCTTGGAAAGGCCTATGCGAAAACCCACGGTATTTCGCAATAGGGAGGCGTTCACGCTGCACTTGGAGTGGAAGGGAGGTGTCTGACGGTGCAGATGGGATCACACTTTCTTGTTCCTGGGTTGACCTGTCCAGGCTGCTCCCTGGTGCTACGGTCCCGGGCTTCCAAAATGAGAGAGATGACATTTGACGGGATGGTTGTAAGAATCAAGGTAATGGCCTCCAACACAACATGTGTCCAAATAACAATCTGTGTTGCCACACACTTCGTACTCATCGAATAATCTTTTTTTCAAACCCATGGACGCACGCGAAGATCTTCCAAAAGTGTCCATTGAGAGTGAACAGGATTGGAGACGAATACAGCGGAATTTGTCCACTGCTTTATTGGCCCGTTTGGACACTGAAGTTGAAATCCATGGGCAATCTGCGGACAAGGACACGCTTTCGCTACACGCTCATCAGGTAAACCCAAAGTACAGGCCTATTCCCGCAAATGTTGAATCATAGCACATTCAGCTCCTAGAGACCGTCTTCGACATTGCTCGTCCCAATTTACGTATAAACGGACGTACTACTGATGAACCGTATGGCGATGAGGATGGTGCGTCAATCACACTTGTCTGACCTGTCCATACTCTTGCTTACAAGGTTAGACATGGAGCCATTCGATGAGGCATTAGACCGTCACATCTGGTCGTTGTCAGACCAAAGGCTGAAGTGGGACAAGGAAATAGCAGACCGTAGGCGCTCACGGCCCGACGACAACAAGGAAATCATAATGGAGACCTTGACACAACATCATGTTTGCGATTTGGACGGGTTGAGTGAACCTGTTACTCTTGCTGAGCTTACCCGTGGGTCGTGAAGCCCCTTCGATGCCCGCCATACTGACCTATCTGGTAGCTAAGCGAATTGATTCTGCGCTTCAGCAAACACTGTTAAACGCTGCCACCTTGGCGCCCCAACTTATACAGGTGCAATTTTCTCGCATGTATTACGGAAAAAGATGCTAAAACGACATCTAGTCCATCAAGACTCAGCAAAGGCGCACTGATAGGGTGAAATCAGTGTCAGCCGAAGTAAAGGCAACGAAATTCTGATTTTCGAGGACACATTGGTTGCAAGGGATTTCATTATCTCCAAAAGCAACAGGTCACGAACCACGACCACCTCTAATACCACGGCCACCGCGACTTCCCCTGAATCCGCCACGACCACCACGATCACTTCCTCTACCGCCTCTGCCGCCTCTGCCACCGCCGCGCGGAATTCCACGGCCACTTGGACCTCCTCGGCCGCGTGCATTACCACGTCCGCTACCACGACCACGTTCTGAAAACAGCTCAGCCAATTGATATCACACGGAGCTATTGACATACTAAGGATTCCTGTAGATCAAGATATATATGTCAGCTATCCCTGCCTCGAAGGAAATGTATTATTACCTGTTCCTTTTGGTTTTGGGAGGAATCGCTCGATGGGTAGGAGTTTGTCACTTCCAATATAAACTTTATCTCCCTTTTTAAAACTGGTTGCTACCATGCCTTCACCCATTTTTACCGAAAAATACACTTCATTTATCGGACCAAGTATCTCGTCCACTTTCCCGATGACGGACTTGTTCTGAAGGTAAATGGGGGCATTGAAATAAGGCACCTTGTCCGAAATAACGGAGGCACAGAGCATTTCATCCTCAACAGCGTGCATAAATGCACCTATCTCTGTTGGAGATGGATGAGTAGAATAGTGTCTGATTGATGTCGTACGCACCCAATACAGTGTCTGGTGGGCCAGTATCACGCTGCTGGAAGCCACCACGACCTCCGCGGGCTACATGAGGAGAAAACTGAGTGCACCATGGGGGCTGGTCGTTTAGGCTCACCTCCACCGCGACCAAATCCTCTCCCGCTGCCTCGATTCATGGTTTGGCTGCAAAAAGTCTGATTATCTAATCAAAGCAGAAAATCGCCTTCAATTCTCATCCAGATTCCACACCGTCCAATCCACACCAGCATGAGCTTCTTCTTCCGTCACATTCCAACGGTGGAGGCCAACTTTTTCGTCCAGAGCACTGCTGGAGTAGCAGGCGAAGATATCGCCCTTGTCTCTCAAGAGATTTGGGATGCCCTTTGTTTTTCGGGTGAATCCCGCGGAATTTTATCTATAAAATCAAAGCGCCCGTACCAAGCGAGGTCAGGCCTATCTGATCATGTCGGTACCCTAACCTGCTGGGCTATATGTCATCCGACTGTGCGTATTGCCATATAACCTCCTTTCCTATTGCTTATCGTTAGTGAAGGTGTCCGAAATCTCTATTCCGCCCGCTTGGCTGGTCACTTATCCAGCCATATTTCGCCCTTCCTCGACGAGTTCAGATGAATTCTTCAAATCCGTCGTTCTATCTACTGTAGAAAACGTTGCTCTGACGGAGGTTGTCTTGGCCGCAAAACACGAGGACGCCTACATAGCGGCTTCCGTTTATGGAGAAGCGTTCGAGGACTGGTTCTTCGACACACGAGCTGTCATTCGCACTGGGGAAGAAATTTCTATTCCACCGAGCATCTTCGCATGTGGTTCACCGATACTCCCTACTTCCTCGCTCTGCGGCTATACGGTTAACCTTGCATTGCCTTACAAACAAGGCATCGCACAGCGAGGATTGACGCGATTCATAGTAACCTCATCCAACGACATGAACGTAGACCAGGCGGAGAGCCACGTCGATCACGAGCACTTGGAAATCAATGAATCATTTCTTGTTTCCGCTGTTCGGGCGTCTCCATATGGAACGCGAGATCCAGGTATTCCAACAGCAAGGAGCATCACGCTTGCAAGGGTAGCTTCGCCATTCTCGATCCTTCGTCGTTACGAACCGCTCTTCATCGACGCTTTACATGAATTCTTTGGCTCGTCAAAACGTTTAGTCAAAGACGGAGACGTTATACCCCTGCAAATCAACATTGATCGTTCGCTGGATCCTCATTGCATCTTACGGCGAGGTGATTTTGTGGGTAATGCTATACGCAGCTGCTCAGTTGTTGTGGTCCGCTTTGTTGTTCGGGATGTGATTTATGAAGCCGCCGCTGGGCAAATGCGAACATCAATCTCGAACGTTGGCTGCTTTGTCGATGCCCATGTGACGCAAATTGTCCAAGTTGGAGTTGAGAATGTTCCAGTTCCGGACGTGTATGATCATTATGACTTTCGTTGGGTGCCATTTTGGTTATCCTAGTTTCTCGGTTTGACTTTGTCTTTCAGATCACGCACAGGTGGTGTTACCAGCGGTGTTTGGAATCTCTCGTCAGGTCTCTCACTTATCGAATGCCATGTCGCTCGACAAGGCCGCAAGTCTGGGTGTGCAATCTACGGTTTTCCTCACAGGATCGCGGGGGACGGGTAAATTTTCATTGGCAGAACGCATAGCCCGTCATCTTCGAATGCATCTTGTGGAGGTGAGTATGCAGTTCCTTAGCTGGGCAAGATTAACATGATGGTTTTCAGATTAACTGCTTTGATGTTCTGTCCGACACAGTCACTAAGACTGAGACTTCTTTGCGAGATCAAGTGACAAGCGCTATATCATGTTCGCCGTGTTTAATTGTACTTCGCCATGCCGATGCATTGGGGCCCTTGTTGAGTACTGCAAATAGCAAGGGTTTGTCCTTTGTCTGTCTACCAGCCTTTTTATATTTACATGCAGCCTGCTAGGATCATCCTTTCAATTGGCACAGCAGTGTGTTGATGTAGCAAACTGGACTTTAAAGCAGCAGTGCATCCTAGTTGGAATAGTGGAGCAGGGTAAGATACCAGAAGGCATCTCATTCAGTAATGAGATAGAGATCAAGGTAGGGCTAACTTTCACATATTATTTGTTCTCTCACATTTGGCTGTAGGCACCAAGTGAGGAAGAGCGTTTTTATCTGCTCTTTGAGCAGATGGAGAGTCAAGGGGGAGTCTTTGCTCCAGATGTTTCTGTTGCTGCCCTGGCCAAGCAGACTGCAGCATTGGTTGCCACAGACCTAACTAATCTGGTCCACATGGCACATCTTGGTGCCATGACAGAGTATGTTTACTATTGTGATCTTCTATTCTCTGCTAATCATAAGATATAGCTTTGACATGCCTCAGCTAGTGACTCAGCCAGTTATGTCCACCAAGCACTTTGATATAGCTTTGCTCAATGCAAGGAGAACCTTCACTCAAAGCATTGGTGCACCCAGCATTCCAATGGTCCTATGGGAAGATGTGGGAGGACTGGGTTCAGTGAAGCATGAAATCCTTGAAACAGTGCAGTTGCCATTGGACCATCCTGAGCTGTTTCAAAATGGGTTGAAGAAGAAATCAGGTCAGTTAGATTGTAATAATGTTTCTCTTGATTTACTGGCTTTAAAATAGGTGTCTTATTATATGGTCCTCCTGGAACTGGGAAGACTCTGATTGCAAAAGCAGTGGCAACTTCTTGTTCACTCAACTTTTTCTCAGTCAAGGGCCCAGAGCTACTCAACATGTACATTGGTGAATCTGAAGCCAATGTTCGTCAAATATTTCAAAGAGCAAGGGATGCCAGACCTTGTGTCATCTTTTTTGATGAGCTAGATTCCATAGCTCCAAAGAGAGGAAATCAAGGTGATTCTGGTGGAGTAATGGACCGTATTGTAAGCCAGCTCTTGGCTGAGCTTGATGGAATGAGTATGGGAGGCATGGATGTGTTTGTGATTGGTGCTACCAATCGTCCAGATTTGTTGGATCCAGCATTATTGCGTCCAGGAAGGTATGTTATATTCAATTTTATATTTTAATAGGTTCATATCTTTTTTTTTGCACAGATTTGATAGGATGCTTTATCTGGGGGTTTGTGAGACTCATGAAGCTCAGTTGGATATCCTAAAGGCCCTTACACGAAAATTCAATCTACATGCTGATCTCAATCTTGCTTCAGTTGCCACAAGTTGCCCCTTTCACTATACTGGAGCAGATTTCCATGCCTTGTGTGGGGATGCACTTCTACATGCCCTTTCATGTAAAGTTGCAGAGCTTGAGAAGGAAAGAGGTATCTGGCTTCAACAATTATTGATATATATACTAACTGATTTTCTTTGTAGCAATGTTAAATGCTCTTCCTGAGCATCTATATCATCCTATTTCTTCTCAGTTTTTCACAACTGAAATGAAAGCAGAGGCAGACCTAGAGTTGGTGGTAAAGAAAGAAGACTTTGATTGTGCTTTAAAAGAGCTAATTCCTAGTATCAGCATCACTGAATTATTACATTATGTATCAATCCAAAAGAATTGGCATAATTAATAGTTCTTTGGCTATCAAGATTTATTTTAGATGAATAATTGACTTACAGCTGTTTTCAAAACTATGTACTACTACACTTTTGATTCAATATCAGCAGCTGTGATGTGTGACAACCAAAAGATTTCATTTGTCTCCATTTTGTTGGGACTGCAAAACAACAAGACTTTTGGTCATATTAAATTCCACATTTGGAGTACATATGCCTTAGTAGGTATATGTTTAAAATGTATGGCATGTTACAGACAGGAATCCAAGTCACACTCAATAAATTATATTACATGTAACAGGGTGAAATTTTGTCAGACTCCTTTGTGACATGTAATAATTCTGCCCAATTTGACATCATGCTCTGTGATGCATGACCATGTATGAATTTCACCCCTCTGTGGTACTGTTAAGACTGTGCAACTCTGAGGGGTACTGCAACTCTGGGAAGTCTGGAGTTATGATGTGTATAGAACTTGGCTTCACTGTACAGTGGCTCAAAAAAGTGTCACAATGTTTGTATGTTTTTCACTAAATGCCCCTAAAACCGATAACTCCTAACCTGGACTCTAACGTATGGGTATATGAAATGAAGCACTTACCATTGGCATTCTATTGGTGCAAGGGTCAAAGGAATTGGCCCAGATTTGATGAAATGGCAGCCATATCAAAATGACAGCTCATTGGGACACT
>JBBPOH010000058.1:0-25374 GCA_038091335.1 Phylloporus arenicola | reverse complement strand
GGGTTGGGAGCGGGGCGAGGAGGGTGCGGTGGCGTCGTGCGATGGGGGCGGGGACGGCGGGAAGTGGAAGGGGGCGTTGTTCGGGGGCGTCGGGGAATGGCGGGGGCGCATGGCGGGACGATTGTTTTCGTCGTCGTCGTCGAAATATCATACGATATGGAGAGAACACGTGCCCCGAAATCTGTGATAGAGTCTGATGAGTCAGCAATGTCTCCTGCTCAGCGCGACGTTCAACAGCGACGCATAGCACTAAACACTCACCGCGGAAAGTAGCCAGAAAGCTTTCTTACGTCCGTACCTTTTCTATCTCGGCCACAATGCCATGCGGTGCCACGGGTCCTCGCGCACGTTTGTCCTCTCCCCTCCGTTGCCTTGTCCGCGCCATCGCCTTCCTCAACATCCAATCACCACCGGCAACATGCCCTCATCTCGTAAACTGTTCGTCCGTGTTTCGTCCCACTGCTTTAGCAACGTGCTTCAACTCACGAAAGGTTCCCGCAGTAAGCTCGACCTCTTTCAAATTAACGGCGCTTTATCTCGCCTTCGCCCGAACTGAACTATATTTCTGTTTCACATCCAAAACTAGCTCCCCGTCAGTTTCACCCGCCACAAATACACGTCATAAGCAACGATCCCCGTCGCTTCTACAACAGCCCCCGATCACCATGTATCTGTCCCGCAAGTACACAGCCCATTCCTCGCCCGTGACTCTTGCGATTAGTAATATGAGTGAATGGCTGACTCATGCGTGAAATTGTTCAAACTCCGACGACATATATAAGGGATCTGGCTGTGTCTGAGACTAGTGCTTTTCCACCTACTCCCACCCATATACCCATGTACTCATTGGATTCCCTATCAAACCACACTCTGCTTTCTCACAAGCCCAGAGCAAGTGATGCCCATTCTGATATGCTGGGCAAAAGACACACTCTTCTAAACCATGATTCATTTCATTCTTTCTCCAATTCTGTTGATGTAAATACCACTCCCTTGAAAAGACAGAAGGTGTCTACACATATCAATACAAGACATGTGGCATTGCATTTCCCACACCCTAGCCATCAACAAAATGTGTCAGAGGCTGCACAGGTGAGTAAAATACATTGAATATAGACAATAAATTGTTCAAATATATGTTGTAGAGTCCAGTCAACCCACCCTTGTTTCTTCAAGAACCTCTGGTTGATTCTGGCACTGAGAGACAACAGCCATCAACATCATATGCTATTGATGGTATGGAGAATGCTATTATGTCTGTTGAAAATGTATCTATGGATGGTGAGTGGTGTTATCAAAATATTAATGGTTTTTACTTATGTAATTGCTTAGAAATCAACATTCATCATGCAACTGATGACATAACAGGTATTATATTTTTAGTATTCAAAGTTTTATCTAATGTTTTCAATAGGTCAATCTGATTCAAATGTATCCTCTTTGGGTAGTAGAGAATCTCCTAGCAACATTACCCTAGTCCATACCTTGGACAGACTGATCTTGGATAACAATATTGCCTCCAATCAAGGTATTCAATTTTTTTTGATGAATTTGGATTGTTTTAATCTTGTTTTTAGTGCCATCAACTTCTTATGTAAACTCAAGGCAGGAAGGCCAATCCTTTACCATTCCTCAAGCAGTTTCAAATACCACCTCTGATATCCTATCAGATCATAGTGATGATATTGTGGCTGCAGTGCAGGTTACTGAATTCTTTAAAAGAGTTCAAAGTTGGACAAGTGCTATTGAGAAACTTTGCAATGCTCGTGAAAAGCAGCTGTTATACCTTGAGCTGTTTGGAGAAAAGCCAGTATGTGATCATTCTTTGGCCATGAAGTAATGAAATCAATATTTGTTTTAGACTTTCACTCCAAATTCTCCTGACTTGCTCAACCTGCTCGAGGAGATTGACGAGCAAAAAAATCTAGTCACCCTTCAGGAGGCATATTTTACAAACCTTGCAGAGAAGATTGACGAGGTTCTCAAGACCTGTAAAGCCTCTAGGGATTGGCAGATTATCAGTCTTGCCACTAGGATTTTGGACAACTTCTATCAACGCTTTCAGAACAGACGTTTCCCTTGAGGGGATTAACTAGGGATGGAATGGCTTATAGGAACTGGATACTCAATTCCTATGCTATTGTATATGTACTTGGCCCGCTGTGTTTTGCTGTGTTGAAATTGCTATTTTTGCTGGATGTGTTTTCCCACACGAGTGACACGGGGCTAGTATTGGCATCACGACCTCGAGCATCTAGAGAACCGATCGCGGTATCTTCAGCGGGATGCTCATCTTCCAAATCCACAGGCTGGCAACACCTTGCCATGTATGAGGACCACTCAGTCATGCCACGGAGCCAGCTGCGATTGGCGCCCTGTGTCGCCATCCGATAGTCCCAGACGCATGATCGATACATCACTCATCCATTTAGCATTCAAATCGGGGCATCTGCGAGCAACTCCTGGTCCCAGTAATCCGCTCATATCGGCCTTCGCTTATCCTTTGATATCCGCAGGCATTCGATTCACCATTTGTGGCGGTCCTCAGCCATCGGAAACCGATATCGCTGATATGAAACACCGCATCGTATCAAAGCTTCGAGCGCGCACCGCGCCCGGGGATTTCCTTTAGGCACTGTCACAAACGTGTGCACGGAGCTTCCCGCAGACGGGCCTACTTTGTGACGCGCCGACGACGTCATTCCGTCTCTAGACCAATGACTTGGTCAAACGTTCATGGAACGGTCCTTGGGCGGGCAGTTTATCCTCGTCTCTCAGGGCCACGTACTGCGGAGTGAGGCGTGCGTCGCCCTCTGACATGAACACGCCTGCATTTCGCCTGTGTGGGGCATTCCCTGACCAAACGTTCGTGGCGTACCCAAGCCGTGGGACATAAATGCGTGCTGAATCCGACGGGCGCGGCATGATTCAGAATCACCAGTGCCTGTTGAGACAAGTGCAGGCCTGACGAGACCATTTTTTCGTGGCTCAGTACGGGTAAGTACTCACCAACGGGTCGGACTGCCTACTTGAAACGGAAGGAACATACCCAAGCGCCCACAGCACCTACATCGCAGTCAGAGCCCAAGGACACCGCAAACGTACTTGATAACAAACGGCGGGATCGTATCCTTTTGCGGTCGGTTCATCTTTGTCAATTTGGTTATCCAGCTCACCGTGCCCCTGCAGGGCTTGATAAAGTTGCGTTTCGGACACAGATGGTCATTGTCTTCCATATCGGTTCATGAACAGCCGCGGGTGTGCAGTCCCCGATATGCAAGAACAGAAGTTGAACGCAGATACCTCCAAATCGAATGATATTATAGAGTGGCCTGTTGTACCACTGACAATAACTATAAAGGTGATCCTAAACGTGAATGCGTGAGCTGGTAACCGGTGGGACATGCGGGCAGCGTATCGTGATGGACGTGGCGGCGTACAAGGTGCATGAAGAGGACCTGAGGAGCGTAATTGCCGTGGAACTACCCAAGAATATAGGGACGCGCCAAGAAAGAGTGACGGCCACCGACCGATGCAAGAGGTATAATGAGTGCGATGTATGAGATGCGGATGCGAAATTATGTTGCGAGGCGCAGTCGCAAGGAAGATACAAACTTGGACCGAACAGAAAATGAGATATAAAATACCCAGAGATACCACGAGCGCGAATGCCAGGGTTGGTCAGCATACATCGACCTCAATGTCTTCGTCGATGGCTTGCGAAATCTGTGTTGCATTTGCTTCATGTCTGAATTGTGTCCCCCCTTCTTCCTCGTTCCCGAGTTTTCTTCTTTTCGCGACCCGTCTTGCTTCGTCATCTTCGTCGTCAACGATAGCGACTGAAACATTCGGCCCGCTATCGTGCGGAAGTGGTATTGGTACTGGGGGACTACTCCCCACGGAAGCCGGAACGCCCTCCTTCACCTCCGCAGCAGAGGGTTCAATAGGTGGTGTGCAAAAATCCGACGAATTCGACAATGCCATCAGAGTGGATGGTATCTGGGAAAATGTATGTGAAACATGGGATGTCGGGGTGCATTGCGTGGACCTCGAAGGCAAAGGACCAGTAGTGAATGGGCTTGAAAGTTCCGATGAGTTACTTTTGCCGGCTTTTGTTCCTCCCTTCTCTGCGACGACATTGGACACAGCCTTTTTCCTCTTCTTCTTTCCCATTCGTTCCTTCAGATACCGCACGATGTGCGCCTGCAATACTTCTAACGCTTTTTGCGCACCCATCTCTTCCAGCGCTTTAAGTTGTTCTGGCGCGAGAGATGAAAAAATGAGGGGAGAAAGTATCAGGGTGTTGTTATGCAATACGATAGGCGGGGGTTCTGAGGTGCTACTTGAGGGATGAGAGGGCGGGACAGGGCCAACGACAATGGGCAGACAAACAGACGGTGGGAGGGCAGCAAACGGGGAAGACGAGTCGGGAACATCGTTTAATAGTGGGGATTCTGGGATAGAGTCCGCTCTAGATGTGGAGATATTCGTAGGGGTTCTTACTCCAGAACTCGGCGCGGACAATGCAACTGAACCAAGCGCAGAAAGCAAGCCTCCGCTTGGCTCAGACTTCGTCTCCTGTGCAAGAGCCTCAACTCCCACATTTCCTGTGACCACACCATTCGGTACGGTCGTAAATGGCTCTCCCACGGCGTACGAATGTGTCAAACTATCAGCAAGTTGTCTGGGCAACGGTGCTGATCTGAGAGGGGCCAGCGGCGTAGATGTTAGCGGTGGTGGTAATGGGCCTGAACCACTCTTGACACTCCGCTTGAGTGGTGGATCAAGGGGGGCACCCTTGTCCTTCTTCCTGGACCCTTTGGCACCACCGTCCTTACCACCAGCTGGTACCACCGAAGATGAAGACTGGGCCTGGGCAGCTGCACGAGCCTCTTGTTCTTCGAACGTATGTTCGTGCTGTGGATCAACAGACCAGAAAAAGCCTTTGCCGTGTTCTCCAGTACTGCGTTCCATTTTCTTGAACGCGCGACCCGAGGACAAATTGTGGCGAACCGAGTTCTAGGTTAATTTCCAGATGCGTCAGTTTATGGGCCAAGAAATCTGATGGATTCAAAGAAAGGGTTTCGAGAATGTGATGGGAATTGTCTGAAGATGACACAAGGAAGAACACTACGCACCTCCCAGCCAGCACCTTCATTATATCGATACCAATCGTAATTATCCATCATCCAGCCGCAGATATCTTGGAGAGTCGCTTTCCCTCCCATTCCCTTGATAGCTCGATAACACAGTTGCGCGTACGTAAAAAGAGGTTTTGGTGGCATTACATCGGGCTTTGGTGCTGGCGGGAAAGCCTTCTTACGTTTCTTGGATGTTGGTGCGGTTGTGGTTGGAGGGGCAGAGGTAGAAGCAGAAGGGGCCTTTACGCGGGAAATTGCATTGGTATTCGGTAGCTGAGAATCTGGAGAACGAGGTTTCTGCGGTGGTAGAGTAGGGGCGGTGCGTGGTGAGGGGGAATGAGAGGGTAAGGAAGAAGGAGGGGAAATGGAGGTGATATCAACAGATGGGGAGCGGGCACGCTGGATTGAAGAGGCTGAAGATGGAGATGGAGAGTCTTCAAGCGCTGCTGGAGGAGGGAGCACAAAGTGGAATGTTCGCGAGGCTATCTGAATCTGTGACCTGGCACGATGTGAGAGCTCGATGGAAAGGGTTGGACAGAGACGTACCTCTCGCCCAGTGGCACCCGACTCCCAGAGCCGGACCAGACGCCGTCGACCCAAGCGCCATTGCGTCCGATCACGACGAGAACAAAGCGCGCCTCCTCCTCCTCATATTCTATCCTTGCATGCAACCGTGACACGCTCTTGAGCGGACCGAGGTCGACGTCGACAGGGCTGTGCGTGGCAGCGGAGGAGTCGGGGCCGTTGAGGGCAGCAGTCGCTGGAGGCAGACACCTCCTGCCGATGGTGACTGTGAGGGTCTGCAGAAAGAAGGTAATGTTTGGGAAGACAAGGGAGTAATAGGCGCTGATCTTGGCAGGAACGTCGGTGGAGGTATTGTGCACGGGCGCGGCGGGGAGGGGAGCGGCGACGGGGAGCGGGGCAGGGACAGCGGAGGGGGACATCGAAGACGAGCTCAACAACGTTAGTAGCGGCGACGGGCTGACGAGCAAGGGGCAACAAGGGAGGAGTCTCCGGCATATCCCGGGATCACGTGACAAACAAATGCATTCTGAACAAGATAAATACTCCAACGCGTCTAATCGCTATCAAGCACCAATCATCGACCTCCCAAGCGCACCGGGAATAGACGATATAGAGCTCGGCGGAATTATGCCCACCTCAGTCACAACCGCCGTGATACATGAAGGTGGTGTCAGATCATATAACGGACTCAAAATCGAGAGATTTGCACGGGGGGTCAGACTATGCCGTTCACTTTCGGGCATTGATGATGGCGGAAATGGCGTCGGTGCTGTCCACATAAATTCAGAGCATGCCTCAAAGCATCCGCCTCCAAAGATGCTCACCTAGCTCGTTCTTGCTCACTCCGTCCCAGCGAATACCCTCCGCAAACTTGTATGTCTCACAGCAGACCACAACGGGGATATTCCTTGACTGCGCCATCATAGCAACCATTGCTGTCCCAGCCCGCGAGAAAACGGCGCCATTCGCATGGAGAGAGTGTGCTCCCACGAACAATGTTGTTGTGTGCGGCAGGACCGATGGAAGAGAGGGTAACAAAAGATATGTACATGGAATTGATGCGCTCGTGAGAGATCGAAGTAATGCCTTGCCTAGGATAGATAGCGCGTGTGAGTGGTCGCTCCAAACTAGAATAAAGAACTGTACCCTCTAGCATGGGTCGCGAATCGACGACAATGACAGAGAATTGCTTGCCAGATGACCAGGCATGCAACAAAACCTTTTCGACTACCGATGACCTGCACATAGGGGTAAACACCTGCGCTACCCCGGACTGGCTGGCACAAACCGCGCATATGTGAGGATGACATCACCGTCTTTGATCTTGCTCCCAGCCGTTTCTTGTATAACTTGATCGGCGAGAAGGATCCGATCCCTGATATAATTATCGATCGTATTGCACAACGCATCTTTAGCCTGTGAACCATCAGGATGACACGTTGGGGATTGATGTGCAACTGATAGAACTAACATCCTGTTCCGGCAAGTCAATATCTGAGCCACTGATCTCAAGCTTGAGCTGTCTAATCGCGTTGCCCATCGAGACGGACATTGGCCTCGCAGAGACGAGGTGTGTGATCTGAGGAGATAGGTGCGTCATGAGGTGTCGAGAGAGCGTATTATTGCGAGGCGTCACATAATCTTGGATGACCTGTAACCGGATGAGCAAAAGTCGGGGGCAGGAGAGTGTCAGAGACGTACAGTTTTGAAAGCGGACAACATGGCGATACACCTGGCATTCGCGCCAGTGATCTTGAACTCTGTAAACTGTAAACCAAGCCTTATGACATCAGGATGGATGTCGCCCTTGGTAATTACAGATGGTTTTGGAGCGCCAAAGTGAGCGAAGATGCGTAAGCCGCGAGGAGTCTCGTCTGTCTGAGCGCCGGGATGGAGAGCTTCCTTGGGCTCACCCTTTCCGGGTTTCTTGGGAGTACCGGCGGCAGTGGGAGGAGCACCCTTTCCACCAATGCTGGCATTGTGTTTGTGGGATGGGGTTGGCTTAGATGCGGGGGGTTGAGCTGCGGTAGCCTTTGCTGCGGCCTTTGCGGCTCGCTGTGCCTCCTGCTGCTCACGGCGCTCCGCCTTGGTCATTTGTTTTTGGGATTTTGGAGCGGGAGGGTTGGGATGAGATGATGGCTGGTCCGACATCTCTTGGGAAGATGGGGCTGTTGTGGTTAGTTTTAGAGAGGCGAGCGACATTGTGATTGTCTCCGTCGTCGTCGACATCGTACCGAGTAACTGAACTGTATGAACCCCTGGCACGCGACAAGTACAGACGAGTCCCCCGTGGGAGTATATGATGTAATGCATCCCATATTCGGTTGACCACTGGCTCAGTTGACGGCACCTTTTCGACGACCACGACGACGAACTCCAAATCATGGTTGGTCTATCATGTTTTGTCTTCTCCTTCTTACACGTCTTTTTAGGGTGTCCCTGCGCTGTTCCGCTGGCTCAGCAAAAAGTATCCCAAGATTGGTTTGTGTCCGCAGCTTGCTCGATACTATCACAACTCACTCGCAACATCTTCAGTTACCTCTGTCCGTGAAGAAGACGAAGTCGAGGTCCCAGATGCTCTTGGCGAGCTCATTAAACTCCCAATTGATATTACCACTCCAAACCCAAATGGTGTCGAATTTGACAATCTTTATCTGGATATGAATGGCATTGTACGTTCTGCTTTCTTCTACTATTAGTCATTCAATTTATGCGTTCCAGGTACATCCTTGCACGCACCCCGAGGGCAAGGTATGTCCAGTCTCTTGTTCGGAATTAGCGGATGACTGATTTTATCCCATCAGCCCCCACCCGAGACAGAAGAGGATATGATGACCGAGGTGTTCAAGTATACCAACCGCGTCGTGAATATGGTCAGACCCCGCAAACTTCTCTTCATGGCAATTGGTATGTGTCTCTTCATCCCAGCCTACGTACCCTTGCATTCTTATGTATCTTAGATGGTGTGGCCCCACGAGCAAAGATGAATCAACAACGCTCGCGTCGTTTCAGGTCCGCCCAAGAAGCAAAGGATAAGGCTGAAGCTCGCAAGTTGGCAGTCGCTGAATGGGAAGGTATGTCTTTACCACAATCCAGCGTACTAGTCTCATGTTTCCTTTCTTCAGCAATGGGTAAAGTTATCAGTGACGAAGAGAAGCACAAGGAGGCGTGGGATTCCAATGCCATCACGCCCGGAACACCATTTATGGACCTCCTCGCAGCCTCGTTAAGGTATTGGGTTGTGGAAAAAATGAATACCGACCCGGGGTGGAAAGACGTTTGTTTCCTTGCTCGTTTCACAAGTGTTCGCTTGATCCATCTTCCTTGCAGCTCCAGGTGATCATATCAGACGCGAGTGTACCCGGTGAGGGAGAGCATAAAATCATGGATTTCATCCGGAGACAACGTGCAAATCAGGGCCACGATCCTAACTCGAAGCACGTTATCTATGGTTTGGTACGTTCACAGTTCTGCTCCAATCGTTGTTCTTACCAGCTTCGTCTTAGGACGCAGATCTCATTATGCTTGCACTTGCAACCCATGAACCGTACTTCCGTGTACTGCGGGAGGACGTCTTTGCTCAGGACAAATCGAATGCTTGTCGCCTTTGTGGTGAAGAAGGACATTATGCCGCGCAATGTCCCGGACCCAAATCAAGTAGTCTTGTTAAAAAACCCAAACCCACTCCTCCTGAGAAAAAACCGTTCATATTCCTTGATGTTTCCGTTCTGCGAGAATACCTTGAAGCAGAGCTTTATGTCCCCCGAGCACCCTTTTCGTTCAACTTCGAGCAAGCGATTGATGATTGGGTGTTGTTGATTTTCTTTGTGGGCAACGACTTCTTACCACATCTACCCAGCCTGGAAATCAGAGAGGGTGCTATTGACACGTTGCTCAACATCTGGAAAATGGAACTCCCCAGAATGGGCGGGTACGTAACAGATCATGGCCGGTTGGTGCTCGACAGGATAGAGATAATACTCGAAGGATTAGCGAAGAGAGAGGATGATATATTTAGGAAAAGGCAAGAAGGTATGTGAGATCGCTATCTTCGCCTATTCGGATGGAATATAATTGGATGCTCACGACTGACTCCACTTCTTAGCCGAGTCTCGTCAGGACCATGAATCCAAGCGGCGACGTATTGATAACAACAACAAAAATGCGAACGGCCCTCCTGACATCCGCAATGCATCTGGTCCCTCCCCTGCTCTCGGCATTAATGGTCCCGTTCATAATAACTTTGCGATGAAAGCGGACTCGATAGGCCTTGGGGCGCCTTCAACGAGAGAATCAAGGTCCAACGTACCTGCTGCTACGCAGGCATTGGCGGGTAGCAATCGGGACGTAGTTGCAAATCGCGCCGCGATCAGACTTGCCAACATGAGTGCGGCAGAAGTTCTGAAAGCTGAGTTGGCAGGGTTTGTTCCAGTAAAACCTAGCGCATCTTCGGCGACACAAGCGCAGGCATCAGAACCAGATGTGTCAGATTCAGCCTCTGATTTCGACGTTCCCGGTCTTGGAAACACAGAACCACCTGTGGCAGCTTCCCCACCGCCTTCACAATCGTTGGATGAGTCCAGTACATCTGTTTCTCTGGGCCGAAAACGCAGCGTAGCAGAGGTCGAAATGGAAGATGCTCAGATAGACGCCGAAGAGGACGTTGTTGTCGTCGGCGAGGAAGAAAGCTCAGCGGAGGAGGAATCCTCTTATGCGATGGTTGTTCGAGCTGATGGCTCCGTTCAACAAGCAGACAATGTTAGGTATGGTCTCGTATTCGCCTCGCATGCCGGGCACTCACGCATCACCTTAGGCTGTACGAAGCGGGTTACAGGGAACGTTATTACCAGCAGAAGTTTGGCGTCCCGATCTCCGATGCTGAGTTCCGGAAACAGTATGTCCCATTTCTGATCCTCATACCGTCGTAACATCTTGTACCAGGATAGTTCAACACTATGTGGAAGGCATTGCATGGGTATTGCATTATTACTATCAAGGGGTAAGTTACAATATGAAAGCCTGCGAAAACATTCATATATCTTCCCGAAAGACACCATCCTGGCAGTGGTTTTATCCCTTCCATTTCGCCCCATTTGCCTCTGATTTTGAGGGCATGAAGGATATGAAAATAAGCTTCATTCTTGGTCAACCGTTTAAGCCCTATGAACAGCTTATGGGTGTATTTCCCCCCGCCTCAAAAAAACATATCCCGGCCGTTTTCCATGACCTCATGACTGAACCCACTTCACCAATAATCGATTTTTATCCAACAACCTTCCGTGTCGACATGAATGGAAAGAGAATGCTATGGCAGGGCGTTGCTCTACTTCCGTTCATCGATGAAAAGAGACTCTTGGATGGCATGTCAGAGAGATATCCGGCACTCACCGAGGACGAAGTGAGACGGAATAGCTGGGGCAGTAATGTGATGTATGTGTCAGATGAGCATAGGTTGTATCCATTTTTCGAGAGCCTATACGGAAAGCGGAAAGACAAGCAGGTCAATAATTTCTCGTGTCTTCATGACCAAAATGATCTGATCCACCTCACGCAGCCGGTACTGATGCCAATCAAAGATTCAAAAGGCATTAATGGTAGCGCTCTTCCGAATCCTGACTGCATTCCGGGATCGACATTCTACTCGCCACTGGCACGGATAGATCTCCCCGACATCAAGAACGACAGATCGCTGTCAGTTCTGTACTATTTCCCGAGACAGCTCACCCCTCATCGTTCGATGTTGCTGCCCGGAGTGCGCAAGCCCTCAACACAACTTACCCCTGAGGACTTGAATCCCCGGACTAGACATAATTCTCGGGGTCGTGGTGGGGACCGCAATGGTATGCAAGGACCTAATCGTGCGTACGGTGGTCCACCTCCCGGTTTCGGTGGCGCCAACGGACACGCAGCGCCGTATGGACAGCCGGGGAGACAGTCATACCCGCCGTCACAACAGGGCTTTGGCGCGCAAGGGTGGAATGGACGTCCGCCGGTGCCGAGCTATGGTGCCCCCGGAGGTGGGCCGACACGCGGTGGGCCGTACCGTGGGGGGTCTAGAGGTGGATATGGACCCCCTAGCCATTCTCCGTCGTACGGACGGGGAGGGTATGGTGGTGGTGGTGGTGGCGGTAGCAGCTATGGTGGCCCAGGGGCGCCTGGGGGTTATGGTGGATATGGTCCTCCAAATGGACATGGTCGCGGCGCATACGGCGCTGGTGGGTACAGCGGTGGTGGCCCACCCTATGGAGCAGCTCCCAGAGGCAGGGGGCGCGGCTGGTAACACTCTAATGTATGCCTTGTGTATTCCCCCTTCAATGCTCTATGTGATGTTTGACTTTGTACATATAAAACATCTTGTCGTTTTCATATACTGGGTATGTACATGATTTACAACTATCGGGACGTCCCCGAAAAACACAGACACATTTCTCGTTACTGTAAAAAAACCTTCTTGACTAGTAGCAAATGGAAGATCACAAATGGCATAAAGTGCGTCCCGGAACGTTAGGCGTAGTAACCGTGTGGGCCAGGTACGTCTCTGGGGTGGATGTACGTCAGAAACAGGGTGTATGTCTTTTCAAGTTCCTTGGCCTTCCTGCGGTGTTTCTTCTCCTTTCGGCGTCTTCTCTTCTCTTCCTTTTGTCGTCTCCTGGTCTCTGTCAAGTCAACGCCACGACCATATCCCGGGTACTTATTAGGTTCGGAGTCGGTGTCGGTGGTAGACAAAGACGACGAATCTCCAGAGTAGTCCGCGGTGTAACCGGGCAAATTGTAGTCGATGCTACCCGTGCTGGCACCTGAGCGGCGCTCGCGCCCCTTGTACAAGACAACTTCAACCCGACGTGTGAGGAAGAAGCTCGAGTTCCAAAGATCAATCAGATCAGCAACGAGCGTTGAACGCTTGGGCGCTGGTCCACGAGAAAACTCTGGAATCGGCATCTTTCCAGCCCAGGCGAGCGCGAGATCCTGGCGAGGGGGAAAAACATGGTTTAAACATTTGAGCAGCACATGATTCGTAGAAAAGATGACATACGTTCATGAATCTGATCCAGTCTTGGTGATATACGTCGTGCGTCTCTAGGACGAGAGGCATCCTTGGGATTTGGTCGTAGAATTGCTCCATGTCCTGAATCTTCATGGTGTTGAATGGAGTATACGACTGAGCTGCGTTGGCAGGGCGCGAGAAGGCCTCTGGGGCGGCAAGTTGGACCTCACCACCTACAACAGCGCTGCCCACACGAGGGGATGTCGGGAATGCGCTGCCAGGCATTGGTGACGGCGCACGAGAACGGGACAGAGGCTGGCCATCCATTACATGCCCAGGAGGATAAATGCCGGTGGTGCTGGGAGGAGGAACGTATGGAGAGGGTGCTCGGGGGAAAGGGGACGTGGAACGTTGAGGCAGTCCTCTCGAGGGAGGAATTGGGGATGGGGCACGAGCACTGTAAGGAGAGTGCCCATATGGAGATGCTGCCCTACCAATTGGTTCCACGGGAGGACGACCATATGGTGAAGGAGCTCTAGCAATCGGCTCGGTACGACCATATGGCGAAGCCGCCCTGGCAATTGGCTCAGATCGCCCATAGGGTGATGGTGCCCTTGCAATGGGTTCTGACCTGCCGTATGGTGATGCTGCCCTTGCAATCGGATCTGGACCGCCCGGGTAAGACGAGACATCTTGTGGACGAGGGTTTGGAGAAGTGGTATACGTAGATTGTTGGCGATATGGGTTTGGAGAAGGAGCACGGTTGTATACGCCGGATCTTGCGCTTGGGTAACCACTGGGGTTCTGATATGTTGCCCCTGGCGATGTGTAGGCGCTTGCTGGGGCACCGTAAACAGAGGTGCGATCCCCACCGCTAGTCGAATATTTTCTGGGACGACCCGAGATATCAAGCTCTGCAAACCCCCGATCAAGTTCCGCAGTGCGCGCACTGGGGCTGTGAGTGTAAGCATAAGGGGCTGATCCAGGGGGGCCATATACCGGAGGAGCCTCTCCGTAGAAACTGCGTCGGCGTTCTCTGGTTTGAATTTCCCTATCGCGTGCGGCGCGAACTTCGACTTCCTGCATATCCTTGTCAAACTGCTTGGAGAGCCGCTTGATCGAATCTTTCTCCTCCCTTTTCCGGCGTTTATCCTCCGATTTCTGCCTGCTTAGGGTGAGACGATTTGCACATCATTTTAAAAGCAAAGTACCATTTGTCGAGAGCTCTCTCGTCATCTCTAGAGAGGTAGCCACGGTTCCACGAGGCAGCGAATTCCTATGAATGACATGAATGTGGACGAAAGTAGTCCTGGGTATGACATTTACCGCATTCGCTGGAGTAGCACCAGTGGGAAGGATCTGCGTTGCTTCCGCTGGAACCCACTGGATACCAGAGACTACTCCCTGCGGTGTTTGGTAGCTGCTAAAGGTTAGAGGACGATCTCATGATGACCCCGATTGCTTACCGTGCGGCGACAGCTCTATTGATGCTCGTGAGTCTGCTTGGCTTTTGAGATAGTTTAAGCTCACCTGAATGGATGGTAGATGACTTGACCATCTGGGGCATTTGAGGTGGTATAAGTGATGGAGCCTGGTTGGATCTGACCACCAGGGGAGGGGGAAAAGGGCTGGGGCATATCATAACTCATGATGAATCTGAGGAATGAGAGTGGGAGGAAAGAAAGCTGGGAACGGAAAAGGGCCTTTTTGTTCTACCGGGAATGATAATCTCGTACTCTGCCTCGTGTCATCTCCCATATCAAGGCGATCTCCGACCTTGCGCCATGATAACGTCCATCAGCTCCAAGATCACTTTTCAATTACCCGCTGCCCGTAAGTTGCAAATGATCAGTACGATGGCGATCGTCTCCGACTGATGGAACATCGAAAAGCTGGCAGCATGACTAACAAACTCTTGTGGCACTCAATGCACGTTAAAGAACGTGAAGATCATCCAGTCTAAAGTAAAATATCCAGGCTGAACAGAGTGAATTCCTATACGACTTCATGAAAAGCGCCACCACAGGAAGATAATCAACAATATAACCACAGCGCCAAGTGGAGCATATTGTCGTAGCATAGCTTGAATATTGATATTCCTTGCTGCCTTGCGGTACTTCTCTGACTCGGAACGGAGCGACGTAGAGAGGTGCGACATTTCTGACAAAATGGATCAGGGTGTCAAAGTCGAACGACAGGCGAAAGCCGCACTATCCAAGGAATCTCCTCGCCAAAGAAGTTCTTCCATATTCTTTGTCATGATCCGGGTGACATCCTGTAGTTCATCATTCAACCTATCCAGATTCGAGCCTCCCGCAGCACTGGCAGCCCTGGTGTCTCTGTACAATCGCGCGGTCTTTGACATGAATGTGTCTTTAGTAGAACTCGTGAGTGTATGTCTTGAGGACAGCTAAGAGAAGGGACGGACCAAACCCGACGAAGGCGTATGGCTTCCGTATCGACTCCACTTTTGAACCGTATGATACAGCAAACTCTTTTGAGAGTTCCTCGAGGTACGAAAAAGCCAGTTTTCGAGGATATGATTTGTCGGCTATGGTCAGGAATACAACATTGTCTGCGAGAAGGTAACTGGAACGGCTGTTGAGGTTCCCCGTTGTTCAAGAGAGAACGGAGGCTTACTGGAGTGTATACTGGCCACTTTCAATGGAACACCGTGGTTCGGAGTTGGGTGTAATGCGCCTAAATATCAATTTTGCTTGCTGTTTGTGTTCTTGCAGCGCTTGCTCTGTCTAGAGAGCGGGTCAATGGGCCGGGAGTTGATTGGGGCGGCAAAGAGACATGCCTGTTCGTCGTCAACACTGGCCGCGAGCGGTAGGGCATCGGCAGCGCGGACTATGATTGTAGAGCGGACCATGCTTGAGTTTATCTTCCTAAACCAGTCCCTGGAGCCGTTCTGACCTACATCGGTCGACCCACATTCAATTTCCGACTCAGACTCGGCAAAACGGCAGGCTACAGTGGCGACTTTCTCACTCCGCCCGGCAACCCTTTCGCCGGCGCTCTTGCACTGCAAACTCGCCAGGATTTGGTTTCGACTTCGTGGCGGGTTCAGATTGCGTTTGGACGCTTGTGGGATGGCGTGGTGGCCTACGTTCTTCGTTTGTAGTGTCCATGCTGACTCGCTCAACTTGCAGCTAGCGCTTTTGTAGCGCATGCCGCTCGTTTCTATCCATCCGCACCGTTGTATGCGACGCCGTAGCCATCGTTTCCACGCACCGGATCACGCACAACGGCTCTGGATGCGACTATGTCATCCCGACTCCGGATTTCAACGATGTGCGTTCGTTTGGACGACGCGCTTGTTTCCGTCGCTTTGGGGCATTCCCTGACGTCGTGGACGATGTCTTATCTTCTCAGGCTCATCGTCCTGTCCCAGCACCGTCAACGCATCTGCTTCGACCGACCGAGTTTTTGGTCTTTCGGCAGGTTCCCCCCTCAACATCGACCTCTTCCACTCTCCATCAACCTCTCCAACGTCTTTGACGCATGTTCTCGCTGATGCCACCTTGTGTGGTGCGGCGGAGGTGTGAGGCGAGGGCGACACGTGGACGGATTATATAGGAAAAGGTAGGGCGGCATGCGCACTTGATTCTGTCGCGGGCGCTCTAGGTTCGTCTGATTCGGTCCTACAATGCGTTAGTACTTAGTACCACATACTATTACATCTCTTTTGGACCTTCCGCGGCTTTGTTACATAAGTAAGCTGAAACTTGTCGAATCCCGTTGTTGGAGTGGACATTCTTGCATCCCAACCATCAAGATCCTCATCCTGGGTTCCCCCATACTTGCTACGACCGAACAACCATTTGGTCCCCCTTCTCTGCGCCATGTCTTCCTTGTTTGATGTCCGAAAGCAAGTAAGTAATTGGTGTACCTTTGAATCGACTCATCGATCACATGCGGTTCTTTAGCTCACTTTCTATGGCTCTTATCACTCCCATCCCGTGAACGTCGCCATTCATATCCTTTGTGTTCCACTTCTTCTTTGGTACGTCGCTCCACTTTCTTCCTCGACTTTCCATCAACCTACGTAATCGCGCAGGAGTTCATTCGTAATGGCCACCATGATTCCTCCCCTGCCCTTGCTCCCCTCTGTCCGATATGCGCTTACCAGCGCCCTTGTCTTTGACTCGAACATACCAGCCTTGGTCGCCGTATTATATTTATCTTACTACTTGACCCTTGATCCCGTAGCAGCAGTAAGCTCATAAGTTACTGTTGAATCGATCAACTCATCGGCTCATTTACTCAGGTCCTTTATGCGCCGCAGATGATCCTGACATTATTATTAGCCACAGCCTATGCAACCCAACCCAATGGAATCAGGAATGCGTTTATTGTTAACATTGTCTCGTGGATCGCCCAGTTCGTTGGTCATGGTTTTGCAGAGCGTCGCGCACCAGCACTGTTCGATAACATCGTTGGAGGTTAGTTTCACGCCCTGCACGGGTGACTACCGCTCACGACCTTCCCAAAGCTTTTGTGCTTGCTCCCTTCTTCGTCCACTTGGAATTACTCTTCAGACTCGGGTACCGCGAAGACTTGCAGAAACAACTCCAGAACGATATTGGAAAAGAGATCGCTAGGATACGCAGAGAACAGGCCGAAAAGCGCAGGGTCGCAGAGAAAAAGGCGGATTAGTAGGCTACTCCTTTTCAAAGTGGAGCGCCTAGCACGTACTAAGGGGTTGAAGTGCTTGGTTGGTTTTCGCTGCCATAATTATTTCTGGACGTCATGTATTACTATCAGCGCCGGGACATTTCGGTTGGAATTCACGCTTTCATTCCGTTTACTCGCTTGCGCAAGCTCCAAATTTACGCGGCCAAGTATGTACACATTTCCTGGTATCCGAGACTTCACATCGCGAGGGTTCAACTTACTCCGCCAGGACATGGTAATCCAAAAAGCCATTAAACCAGGCTTGTAGGTGGAGGGAGGGCCTGTTCCCCGAGCGGAGTGACATAGCACGATGTCAGACCACCGTCTACCTTGAAATCTGTGCCCTGTCACATATGTGAGTAATGCTCCGCCTGGTGGAAGATGGACATGGCCACGGACTGTTACATAGCTACTGTCATCGCTCGCCACTGGGAAGACAAGAGGCTTAAAGGCTACACATGCTCAAACTTGACAACACTTACAGAAAAGGGCGGCACTCGCTTGTTCAATCGCCTCACCAAAACGGCCCATGGGGAGGTGAACAAGTCGACGGTTCTTCTTTTCATCGGTGTTCAAGAAATCCATAAGAAGAGCTGAAACGCCAGTTCCAACCAAGGTCGATCACTCGCAAAAAAGGAGGATTGCTCACGCGTCTTCAGAGGACCGCTGTGGATGGGCTCAGTCTAACTGGGAATAGCCAAGAAGGATGGACTCACGGGCAAAGAGAATTCACACGAATCCCTTCTCTAGCATGCACCATAGCAAGCTCGCGCGTCATTGCGAGTACAGCTCCCTCGAATCTGAATCAGCACCACCGAGACTGTCATTCGACGACGGATGTACCTTTGATGCAGTATCTGGTAAAGGATCAGCGATCAAGTGACGAAGGTCCTGAGAGACTAACAAGCTAGCTGGGGAGTAGCAGCTCCCATTACGGCTACGAAGCTCGCTGTATTGATGATACTCCCTCCGGTACGGAGACCCCTTGGCGCATCCACAGGATTTTGACGCATCGCGAGAATTGCATACTTGCACCCCCACCAGACACCTTTGACATTAACCGACATCGTGAGGTCCCAGATCCGCTCGTCTGTGTTGAGAGCATTATCATCTTCTGGGTGCATGATACCTGTATGTGCATCAGAACGGATGATATCTTGACATCGTACGCATATTCGACTCGCCAGCATTGTTGAACTAGAAGAACGGGTGAATGAAGGTCGCCGACGAGACGACAGGACGATCTCATACCATAATATCGAGCCTGCCGAATTCTCTAACGGCCAGTTCTACTGCAGACTTGACATCTTGTTCTTGTGCGACGTCGGCTTGGGTGCTGCGTGCCTTCACATTCGGAAACCTCTGTCGGATCAACGATGCACCTTTTTCGGCTGCTGCCAAGTTAATGTCTACTAATAAAACATTGGCGCTCTCCTTTGCAAAGAGGAGGGCCGACTCAAGTCCGATACCACTGTGGGTGATCGTCTGTTCGTGTCGACAAGGACGGGTGAAACTCTGGACTCACGAACCAGCACCTGTGATGAGTGCAGACTATGAATGCAAGGTCAGCATCGTCTGGAACGGGTGGAATATCAGGACCGACTCTGTACTGAAGACGGCCGGTCATCTCGAAGATGGGAGTGCGATAAGGAATCGACGGTGGTATATATTTATTTGGCTCCGATCAATTATGACTCTTGGCCGGCCAGTTTCAATTCGGTCCAGGTAAGTCTCGCTCACTGAACCACATAAATACCACCATGTTCCGGAACTGTGCCCAAGTTCTCTCCGTCTTTCCCCCACCAGCAACCCACCTTCCACCATGCTCTCTGACCGCTTCCGGCCGCGCGTATACTCCGCTCGCTATCCTAGATGGATGGTTGGCAGACCACTTCTGTACATGTCTTCTGCGCTCGCGTCGCTGGGCGATGCGATGTTCGGATATGGTCAAGGTATCATCGCCGCGGTCCAGGTCCAGCCATCTTTCATCCATCGCATGTTCGGAAAGACGGTTACGATGGCCCAGATCCAGGCCGGCGACACAGGTGTCGACCCCTGGGTCCAAGGTTCGTTCCCTCGCGCCTCGTCCCTCTGTTCAGCGTTGACAACGCCGCGCAGCTATCATGGTGTCGTGCCTCAACATCACCGCCTTCTTTGCCTCCTTTTTGGCAGCGTACATCTGCGACGTCATGGGCCGGAGGATGTCAGTTCGTCTCGGTGCGATCATGTATCTTATCGCTGCCTTCATCCAAATCTTTGCGCCCAACCTCGGGGCTTTGATCGCTGGCCGATCAATCCAAGGAATCGGCGTAGGCATCCTTTCCATGACCGTCCCTATCTTGCAGTGCGAGATCGCCCCCGGACATGCTCGCGGTCTCTTTGTTTGTATCGAGTACATCTGCTTGAACATTGGCTACGCTGTCTCGGCCTGGGTCGGCTATGCTTTCTTTTTCGCCATACCTTCCGAGATCTCCTGGAGAGGTCCGTACATCGTGCAAGCTGCGCTGGCCGCTATTCTCGTCGCTTGGACGTTCATCCTTCCCGAGACGCCAAGATGGCTCGTCGCGAATGGCTTCGATAAGGAAGGCTTGCAGGTCCTGGCAGATCTCCACGCCGCTGGCGACGTGGGACACCCAAACATTGTCGCAACCTATGTCGAAATTGCCGCTGTCGTCGACTACGAACGCAAGATGGGTGAAGCCACCTGGCGCCAGGTCTTTTGTCAATACACCCGCCGCGCCATCGTCGGCATCACCTGTCAGATGTTTGCCCAGCTCAACGGCATCAACGCCATTCTGTACTTCCTACCGTCCAACCTGACCCGTGCCGGCTTCAGCATCTCTCGTTCCCTTCTCTACGCCGGCGCTTGCGCCCTTGTGTATTGTTCAGGTACCATCCCTGCCATGTTCCTCATTGACAGCTGGGGTCGACGCACCTTTCTTCTCATCGGAAGCATCGCCTTAGCAGCATCCCTCTCCATCGTCGGTGGTCTCCAATACTACGCAGACAGCCTTCCAGAAGGGCCCGCACGCATCCCCGCCGCAGACGGCCTGTTCTTTGGCGTCTGCCTCTATCTCTTCTTCTTCGGCGCCACGTGGGGACCCGGCCCATGGCTCCTCGGCGCTGAGATCTTTCCCCTCCGCGCGCGCGCCAAAGGCATGTCGTTGAGCACGGGCACAAACTGGCTGTTCAACTTTATCATCGCGTTCATCACGCCGCCGCTGTTCGAGGTCATGGGGGCGGGATACTACTTCCTCTTGGTCGGCTTCTGCCTCATTTCGTTCATCGTGGTCTGGTTTGTCTACCCCGAGACGGCGCATAGGACGCTGGAGGAGCTGGGCGAGGTCTTTGGAGATCGGGTCAGCGAGGATGACCAGCTCGCACAGGTCGCGGCTGAGAAGAGCGCCAAGGTAGCTGCAGCGTCTGCTCTCACCGCTAGGGTCGAAAACTCAGAGGTGACGTTGCGCATGTCTGAGGATGTTGGAGACGGCAAGGGAGCAGATAAGAACGGCTCGACTGTGCAAGAAGTCGAGGTAGTCCCTCCTTCACGAATCGGTCTGCCACGTAGCTTAGACGAGTAGTCACAAGTCACCATGATAATAATCGTAAGAACATAATCTGCATTCAAACTCGTAAGGATTCTGGAAAGTCTGCAGGATAACTTTCATTCCCGGGAAACATGGTGATGAAATCTCGAACGGCCGAAGGCAAAGAATCTGAGCGCGTGCAAGGTCGTTCCATGGTAGATTGGTGAGACGTAGACGATCCTGAGACAGTTGACTTGACACCTTGCGGCATGGAGAATTGCGCGGGCATGGGAGCGATGCGTGATCTAGCAGGAGAAACGAGCGGTGAGATGACAGGTGCGGGTGGAGACTCTTCTCTGGATATTTCAGGGCGTCGTGTTCTTCCGATCTCAGCAACACAACGGAGAATTTCCGTGTCAGATTCTGCTTCAGTTGCTGAATCGTCCTCTGTGATTGGAGGGTTATCTTTTCGACGCATCGGGGGACAGTTATCTAGAGAAACTGGCAAAGGACATGGGACCTATGTCATTCCTCGTAAAAGTGGGTTAAACAAAATATGTTTTCGTTCTTACTTGATTAGGGTCAGATTCAGATTCCGTCACAGAGTCATCAATGTGTGCTGGTGGGATATTCTCAATCGAATCCTGATGAGCAATTCTCCGCGGAATCCTTGTCTTGCGAGTAGGAGATGGTATCGATATCTTTCGTCGCGGGGAGCCCAGGGACAGTTCGTCTGCTTTCTTCTTCTCAAAGAATCGAGATGAGCGCGACGGAGTGATGGGTGACCTGACAGGAGAGTAACCAAGTGGGTGAGGGGTCTGAGCATTAGCTGATGGGGCGCTCCTTGAACGCTGTGAGCGAGATGCAGATGTGACACGTCTATGAATCTTACTTTCCAGAAGAGTGTTCTATTGATAAGCCAAACAAAGTGACAGGTCTGAGAGAGGACGACAGTGTTAATTCTCTTTCTTCCTGAGACTGCGAGGAAATAACATGTTCGATGCGCTGAGGACGTTGCTTCCGTTTGGGTGTTGCGTCGATGGGGAGAAGATATTGACTCTGAGAAGATGAAACAGGAAACATGGGAAGACCTCTGGAAGGTTCGCCATCCGTCCTCTTCGGAGGCAGTAGAAGTACACTATCTCGGGGAGCACTGCTCTGCTTGGAAGGTACAGGGCGGCTAGAAGGTGCCAAAGAGGAGTAATCAATCCGGTGCATGGGCTCAGATACTCGACGAGATGATGTTCGTGGAGTTCCAATGCTATCCATGTGATTGGAAAGGGACTCTCGTTCACTGGGATTGGCTGTCTTTCGCCGATCAGTTGACGGAGTTGCAAGAGAAGTACTAGGCAGTCCAGTAGCACCCGGGCAAGGTGATCGAGGTAATGTCGAAGGGGTAGGCGGTGCAGGATCCTTGTCCCTCGAGAGAATTGTAGTACGTTCAACAGGTGACAAAACATCTGGCTGTGGTGATTCCTTGGTACGCCCACCGCGTGTGCGCTTACGCACGGAAGGAGCTGGAGTGGGTAGCCCCTGTGGCACATTGGGTCGCACATCGTTCTTCGTCCGCTTCGAAGGGCGAGCCACCGAAGACGGGTCCTCTTCAGTGAGCTTTTTCTTCTTCCGGGGCTTAGCGCGACGCTTGCCTGTAAAGTAGGACGTCAATGGCAGTTCTTGCTGAGAAAGGTCCATAAGAAAAGGAAAGAGGCGTCGACGGGTTGATGTCGTCGGAGTTGACACGCTTTTCAATGTCCGATGGTGGATATATGCGTCGCGTCACACGGGTTACTTGCAAGTTAACGATGGCACTCGACATGCAGACACCCGCGAAAAAGCGAAAAAGGTCAGACTCGGTGGAGAGTTTACCTTCGAGCAAGCTGTTGGTCAGGAGACTCTCAGAGAAGGCCAAGCTACCCTCCCGAGGCTCGCTGCGCGCAGCAGGATATGACCTCTATAGGTATCGCATACCATTTATTTCCAAGCATATCGCGTTAAACCACACCAAAGCGCTGAAAAGAAGAAGATTCCCGCACGAGGGAAGGCGCTCATTGATACACAACTATCCATCGCGGTCCCCCCTGGTACCTATGGACGTGTCGCACCACGCAGTGGTCTTGGTAAGTCTCGACAAGTTTATCTTGCTTTGTCTAAATGCACATCCTGCAGCATCCAAATTCATGATTGATACCGGCGCGGGTGTCATTGATGGGGATTACCGCGGCACAGTTTTTGTTTTGCTCTTCAACCTTTCTGACAAGGATTTCGAAGGTAAGCCGCCTCAAGCGTTTAGCTAGTAACACTGGTAACCATCGAACGCTCAGTTCAAGAAGGTGACCGCATTGCTCAATTGGTCATTGAAAAAATATGCAGTCCCGAAGTTGAGGAAGTCGAGGTCAGTCGGGCCGATAGGTGTCATGATGTAATGCTGATTATTTCCAAGAGCCTCGACGAGACTGATCGGGGAACTAATGGTTTCGGGTCAACGGGCGGGCACATCCTACTGGCAAAGTCGACTGAATGCTCGTCGTGATTTGTAGATCTTGTGATACTAAGACGCTACTTAATGCACCCGAATATACCTGTCGTAAATCAGGCTAGGTGCTGGACCAAGGCCATGAAACACACCAGAGTTGTATCATCTGACCCGGTCCGTTTCAACGACATACATGCCCTCTAGTGTCCGGTTTGCATAGTGAAGGAGTCGCGTTCCTTGTACCTCCTCGTCGAGCGGCTCTTTTGACAGAGCAATGCCAATATCTTTCGGCCAAATACGTCCGTCTGGGATTCCCTCTATCGGATGGTCTACATGAACAAGTTTGACGGCCTCGACCAGTTTGACAAGCTCTTCTAGTTCTTTCTTTCTAATATCATGATCAAGTGTGCCTTCCTTGGGGGGTATGAGAGCGGAGAGCTCATGGAGACGGCGAAACGTGGACGAGGAGAGGGCAGGCGATGGATACGAAGAGATGAGTTTTCTGAGGGACCAAGTCGGTTTCAACGGTATTCCACAAGCGTCTGTTGCGACGCGTACAAGGACTCGGGACATGGCACCGTGGGAACTCTGACAACTTCCGTCTCGACAATGAATCAAGCAGCGACCCGCGCTTTCCTCAAGCTACTGCCCTCTCCGCTACCACCATCTCTCCGGACGACACCCGCAAGCCTCTATCGGGTCCTCGCTCGGCATCCCAATGACGGTGTCGGTCAAAAGGTTCACCAGATCCGATGGACTGACAAGGGGATCGAGAATTGCTATTGGCAAGTCACTAGGACGCGCCTCAAACTCGAGGGCACGCACGGCAAGGTGTGGGGGAAGCTCGTATGGAGGGGTGAGTGTGGGGTTTCAAGCACGGCGGCCGTTGCTGAACAAACAAAAGGCAAAGTTGTGAGCAAGCATGAAGAGAGGATACCTGGGTCGCTCAAGTACAAATGGACTGCGGGTACGTCGTGACACACGGTGAGTCAAATCTTTGGACAAGGCTGCGTCGTGTTCAATGTCTCGCCAGTCGCAGATATCATTTGGTGCTCTTCGTAGGTGTAGTTACAGAGTGGTTGTGACTGTCACACGCGTAGTTACCGCAAGTCCTGTCACGCTTAATGGACACCGACATCCTTTCGCTTCCTGACCGTCTCGTCCTCTGGCTTGGAGTGTCTGGCTGAACAACTGAGTCCTTCATAATGGACGCGCGGCAGCTCATCGATGCTCAGTTCATCCGTGCTGTGGAGATCGTCCAAAGTCTCCCAAAGACAGGGCCAATACAAACAGGCTACGAGGAAAAGTTAACCATGTACAGGTTCGTATCTCGTTATCCGAACACCCTGACCGGCACTCATCCCGTGTAGTCTCTACAAGCAAGGTTTCATCCTCCTCCTCATGTCTCTCCAGTTTGGCTTACCATTCGGCTGTAGCCACCTCCGGAAATGTGACCACCTCGCGCCCAGGGATCTTTGACATGCTTGGGCGAGCAAAGTGGTACGCCTCTGCGTGAATCCACTCATTTCTCCAAATCACGTGCTAATGGTCTTCCAAGGGATGCCTGGACAAAACACCGTGATCTGGACCAATATGAAGCAAAATCACTCTATGTCGATGCCCTGTTGAAGGTACATATATCACACCTCCCTTTATCATCTTTTTACATGATTTTATCAAGGCTTTAAGCAAGTACTCGGACAAGACAGTCGCAAGTGACCTAATAGACGAATTGCGGTCCTTTGAAGGCGCTCCTGAAAACCTCGTCTCAAGCTGTATGTATCTAGAAATTTATCCTTGACTCTCGTCTTGAGCCCATGCCCTTCAGTCACGTTGACTCGTACGGGATCGAGGGGCTCGTCATCATCTACCTCTGACTCTGAAGAGGATGCTCCCATACCCTCATCCAGACTTCAGGATTTTCAACATTCATCAATCCGTCAGCATTTCAGAACTGCACCCGATGATGACGGGGAAGAAGCAGAACGCGCGATCTCCCGGGTGTTTCTCAGCAGCAAAGACCCCACTCCTCCATCTCGTTTT
>JBBPOH010000057.1:0-25402 GCA_038091335.1 Phylloporus arenicola | reverse complement strand
ACTAGAGTTGTTTTACTGTAATAACGACCCCGTTCTGTAAGATTTCACCTCCCTTAAAAAATCCCCACCACTGCGCGACTCGCACTCAGCAATTGACCTCCAAAAGTGCCCGACTTCCAACGTGCATTCGACTTCCCCAAGCATGGCATACCGGGCATTGTTAAGCACGACGTCTCACGTGCCGGCAAAGGTAGCAGAGATGTCGAGGGAAAAGATAAGGAGTCGGATGGGTAAGATATGCGAGTGCGGAGGGTAAGTAGAAAGCCTCCATGAGTCTTCCGAGAGGACACGCCGTAGGGTTGACATTACCGTAGAGTTGGTTTGACGTACTCACTGAACCAGACTCGGGAAGACTAGACATTTGGAAAAGTAGCGACTAATCAAGGCAGCCTGGCCTGATCTCTTGCCACCGCCATGTTCCGTCTCACTCCCAGGATTTCAATTACCAGAGCCAGGATTCTCCAATCCCGAGGTTCAATCCGCACGCTCAAAGTCCCTTCAGAGCAACTTGGATTCGCTCCAGACCGACCCACGACCGGCACTGACTTGCCAGTCGCCACCGCGGACGACCGCAAGATTGCCATTTTGTGGACACCCCAGAACTGGTCTCGATTGTATGTGCGCCACGTCGTGAGACGTCGACGATCATCACCACCCTCCTTCTAGCCATCACATTTGGCTGCGGGACCACTGTCGATGCCCAGACTGTTTTCACCCCGTCGCGAAACAAAGGTTGGTCAACACGTTTGAGGTGTGTCCATATCGCAACGGGCCCCGTGTCCACTCATAAGTCGTCTAGATCGCTCCGGATATCAAACCCCATCACGTTCAGTCTTTGGCTGATGGTCTAGAAGTCGTCTGTATGTCATTGTTGGTATCCGTCAGTGTGACAAGATGGACATGGGTTGATCGATGCAGGGCCTGCCTCCGGCACAGAGCTTCACTGTTCGTTGTATCCGTGGCCCTGGTTGCGGGCGCATACATATGACCCACCACTCAAACCGCCGTCTAGCTTTCGCGAGTCTGTTTTTTTGTTTGTGGCATAGGGAGTGCAGAGCGTTTGCCTGACTGACGGCTTAGGAAGGCACTATGGGGGGCAAATATTTCCAAGTCACCACCGACGGTCTCGTATGAAGACGCGATGGACGAGACGGGCGAGGGTTTGTATAAATGGTTATCTAATATAGTGAGTATGCGATGACAGCGGAGAAGTAGCTGACGACGTGACAGGACCGATTCGGATTTTGTCTCGTTTCTGGTGTTCCTGCCACTCCAGAAGCGACGGAAGAGCTCTCGAAGCGGATTGGGTTTATTCGTGAGACACAATGTAAGTTGGCTTTCTTTTTCGGGAATGTGCGAGATAAGAGGTTGATCTACAGACGGCAAGTTTTGGGAATTTACAGCGGACCTGTCCAAAGGGGACACGGCCTATACCACGATGGCGCTTTCGGCGCACACCGACAATACGTACTTTGTTCGTATGAATTGTGTCTGGGCAGTGCTGTGACTGATGCGAGGGACAGACGGACCCATGCGGACTGCAGCTCTTCCATCTTCTCTCCCACAACGGAGGTTCTGGCGGGGTCACGTTGCTCGTCGATGGCTTCTATGTTGCCTCGTTGCTCAGGGAACTGCATCCCGAAGCATACAAATTGTTATTGCGCATTCCTATCCCTGCGCACGCTGCTGGGGACGCGGGTGCACTCTACGGTCCCAGTCTGCCATACAGATACCCACCGTTGCGACACGACGAGAGCGATGAGCTGGTGCAGGTGCGCTGGAACAATCATGACCGGAGCGTCATGGATCACTTGGACGCCGAGTTGGTCGAGCCGTGGTAAGCGGTGGTCTGTGAATACGACCATGGCTGATCCGTTGCGGGCAGGTACGATGCGATCCATCGCTGGCACGGGCTGCTGACAAACGCAGACTCGGAGTACTGGGTGCAGTTGACGCCGGGCACAGTGCTGAGCGTGGACAACCACCGAGTGCTGCACGGACGATCAAAGTTCGATGGGCAGCGGCGTGTGTGCGGTGCGTACATTGGTATGGACGAATATCGGTCACAGCTGGGGATGCTAAGGGAGCGGAGGGCGGGCGGGCGGAGTGTGTGGAGCACCGGGATATGACCAAAAGTGGAAAGGGGCACGGCACCGAAGGTCCGAAACAGTGTGAAAGTGTGAATTGGCAAAAGTGCGGAGATCCTCCTCACGTGACGTGTCTAGATTATTGGACACGACGCGGAGTTTGAATTGTGATTGAACCTTAGATGTGGGGTGTCTGGGGTCTCTCTCTTATCACTAATAACATTAATTCCTGCACACGACGACTCGCGCTCATCATGGCCTCTTCCTCGTTCGGTGTCATCCCGCCAGACAGCGCCAGCCTCAAGTATGCTGCCTCTTCCGTTCCCCTCCTCCCGACCGGTCAGTTTGCCCGCATGCACCTCGAGCATCTCACCGCACACCCTCCCGACTCCGTTTTGTTCCCCTTCCTCCACGGCCTCGACGGCGACAACGACGCACAGTGCATGTTCTTCGCCTCCTCTGCCTCGCACCCCGCAGCCATGATCCGCGACACCTCAGGCCGCGTCGTGCGTCCGCCCCGCTACAGGGGTCTTGTCTGGGTTCTCTGCGACGACGACCTCGACGTCCCCGCCTCACCCATCTTAGACGATACCGAGTATGACACCGACTCTGACGAGTACTCCGAGGACGACCATGACCTCGAAATGTCCTCCCCCGATCAAGAATCCCCCATGAACATTGATCCAACCCCCGCCTTCATGCATCCAACCACACTCCGCATATCTACTGTTGACTCGGTCAAAAATACCAAGACCTCTGTCCCATCTCCCAGCCCACCCGTCAACATCATTTACAGCAATATCCGCTCCCACCACGACCGCAGACCCTCTTCCACCTCCTCGTCTGACTCCTCCACGGATGCTTCCTCCACAGATTCCCACTCCAGATCCACCAGCGCTACCTCGCTACCTTCTCCCTGCCCACCCGCTGTCCCAGAGACCCCTCCCCTTGGATCCACTTCAGGTGCGTAGCCGCTTTTCCGTCCCCGTGGTTCCCAGCCAAACCCCATTTCAGCCATTGTTCCTTGCAAAAAATCTCGAAAATGCCCCATCTTGACCTGCTCCTTCCTTCCCTCCCAGCTCATACAACCTTGTCCCCCTTCCCGTACGTATGAATTTAACGGCTGGACCCGCGGCGACACGACGGCACTTGAGATTGATTGGGAGTTCAAAGCAGCCAAAGTCCCTGATGGCATCAGCTTACGAAATTTCGGCATACAAGTCGTAAGTCTCATCATCTGATACACTCTTAACTTGCCAACCCCACACAGCCGCTCTATACCTCCATCTCAGACATTGTCGTGTACTCTCCAAAGGGCCCCACCCCTGCTGCTCTCAGAGTCGCCGCTCGCTTCAAGAAAGCCGTCGAGAAAAAGAGGCGAGAGCGACTGGAGAGGTGGGTCCAAGCCGGCTTCCACTATGAGGCGGACGGCCAGAAAGGCCAAGATCCGAACTCCACCCCCGAAGGATTTCTCAAGTACGGTGTCTATATACTCGACGCCAACACGGAGCAGTTGGAGCGCGATCTTCCTTGGCTCATCGTTAGGAAAGACGGTGAATGTGCGGGGGATTGCCGACACTTTCCCCCGACACGGACGGAGCGTCTTGCAATTGGTGTTGAGGTAACGCAAGGTCTCACTGAAACGACCGACGGACGACTCGTTGGTGAGCTCGAAATAGAGGCCAGGGCCGAAGAACATGCCGAGCGTTTGTCTGCGTCTATTCAGCCCAATGTCGATTCCGTGGCTGCGTTTAACCAGTCACCCGTGAACACGCGCATACACAGATGCAAACGTGCCAACACTATCGACTTTGCGCTGCGCGAAAAGGACGAGATGAGAGATCTCACCCGCGCTTCCGAGATTCTGACCGTGTGGGACACTGAAGACAGGGACCTACAAGCAGTATGTGTTTTACCTTTATTTTTATTGTCCGACTCATGTGTCCTGTCAGGACGATGCTTCTGGAAGCACAACGGCGACATACTGGAATCCAAATGCAGGTCAAGTGTTCCTAGGGAACGCAAATGACGTTCCGATGTGGAAACCCCCTCCGAGACGAAGTGAACTCACAAAATCTCAATGTGATCCCTTTCGGACAGTCTATCCAACCTCCTCTGCACACATTGATCCGTTTAAAGACTCATGTGACGCTCACGGTTCTGTAAAACCTTCTCCGTTCGATTCATACACGAATGATCCCCAGCATGGCCTTGGATTTGATATCTGCATTGAATGCCACGAGCATGCACCGCTTCCATCTCCAGCCCACTTACGAGCCGCGGAGGAACATGTGCAAATGATGGAGCTGGAATGGATTGAGAAGTGGAGTTGGCACTGGGAACAACGAGGTTTGCGTGCGTCTTTCTTGAAGTCCTCAACATCTTGTGCTGACAACCTCTCCCTAGGAAACATCCCGCATCGACCTCCGCCGCATCCTTCCGCCATCCTTCATCTCCCCTTTCCCAGTTCCCCGCACGCAACGCACGCCGGGTTGAATGCACTGCTACCCGTGATCAGGTTTTTGGAAAAAATGGTGACGCCAGGAGCACTGGGATGTTTAACCGGCGCGAGTCCCGGTGTGGGAGGTGCAAGCGACAACGAAATACCCCCCAAATCACAAACACCTCCGACGCAGCGGCCACCTAGACCAGAGTCAAGCGGGAGCAAAAGTGGTTCGATTATGCCTCACACGCCTGTTTCTGGGAGCACAATACACGAATACCCAATGGACAATCAGAAAAATGAGAGCGAAGTAACAAGTCCGACATACCGGCCTCGTCCGCTTAAAGTGTTGCTATACTCGAGTGATGGATACACGGAATCATCAGTTCCTGCGCTTTGTTTGTTAATGGCTATCAAGGGATTGAGTTTACCGGAGGCGTACCTTGAGATGCAGGTCGGACTCTACGTCCATGTATGGGTTCGCTAGCTGACTGGTACTGCTGCAGGTCACTAATCGCCGATCATTTTTTGTTTACCAATCCGAGATCGCCCTCTTGAAAAGGGTTGAAGCTCGATTTGGCGTAGCGAATGTATCCCTCCGCTCACGATATCAGGATATCCAACGAGGACTTTTTGGGGTGCCTGTACCAGCAGGCGAGTACCGTGCTACAAGGAACATTACTAATGGACATCGACCGCACGCGTCAACCATCAACTACGGATCCTCCGTGCCCTTTGTTCCTCGGCCCACTGTGCCGACCATGACGCGGCATATAGGGCGACCGCGAGCAAACACTCTGCCGTCGTTGATATCAGATCATCAGACATGGTTTGATGACGCAAGGTTTGATGGGAGCTTCCCGAGTCGTGTGCTTCCGTTCTTGTATCTCGGAAACTTGTAAGTTGTTTGATGTAAAATAGTGACGCACACTGAGAATATACGCAGAAATCACGCCGCGAATGTATATATGCTTCATGCCCTCGGAATTACACACGTCGTCTCCGTCGGCGAATGTGCTCTCGTACCACCACAGCAAACTGGCTCTCCGTCTTCATGTGGTTCCCCACGAACAAATCCCACCCCTTCAGCACTTGCCGCAGGGTACAATCCAGGTTCTCTCTGGATCGAAGAACGCGAAGGCCGAATCAAGGTTCTTGACATCAAAGGGGTCTGCGACGACGGGATTGACACGCTGGAACCCCAACTGCTCCCCATCTGTACATGGATTGAAAAAGCGCGTCTCACTGGGGGTCGCGTGTTGGTGCACTGTCGCGTGGGGGTGTCCCGGAGCGCGACAGTGACGATTGCGTATGTGATGCAACACCTCGGGTTGAGTCTCGTGGAGGCGTACTTGGTTGTGCGCAGCCGCCGGTTATCTGTGTTGATCCAGCCCAATATGCGGTTGCTGTACAATCTGCTTGGATGGGAAGTGAGGCTAGCAAGGGATCGGGCGGGTGGGGACGAGGGACGGCTGCGGGAGGAATTGGGGAGGGCATTGAGCTGGCCATACCTGGCAAGAGAGGTGCATGCATTGAATGAAAAATATCTGAGTTGAGAGGTTTGTGCATTTTCTTCGAGTCTTGTATGTTGTACGCCTTTTGCTTCTGTTGTCTTTGCCTCTTGTTTTCTTTTTCACCCAGTACATTACACTGTATACTCTACACGCTTTCTTTCCGTGATCATGTCTAAGGGTAATCAGTGTTTGGTCTTGTTTGTATACAATATTTGTCCACCCTCATGTACAAATATGTCACAATGGTTACAAACAGATAACTACGCCCTGTGCAGTAAACACACGCTCTCGACCTGCAAGAGCTCACTCTCCCTAAACCGCACATTCACCGTACCCGGCCTCGCCACCCGCAACCACCCCCGTCCCCGCCGCTCACGCTCAAGCACCAGACATAGGTGCGCCCATCCTGCATGCAACGCGGCGTACCCAGGTGGACCCCCCCGCACGTCGTAATCGACCACACCGAGCACGTATTCGCGTCCACGTCCGTGCGTCTCCCGCGGGTCGTGCTCGTGGCCATGCGGCACGTACACCTGAATGGGGTCCTGCGTCGGGAGCGCGGGCGCGAGCAGGAAGCGCGCGCTGTGGGTGTCGATCGGCTCAAGTGGTTCACAGTAGGCGGGGACGAGCACCAGTCTGATGCGGAGCCCGAGCTTGGTGAGCTCATACGTGGGGTCGCCCAGGGCGCTCGAGGAAAAGTCGCTCTGCGGCGCCTGGCCGCCGTAGCATTGTGGGGAGGAAGGGAGGACGAGCGACCATTGCGATGGTTTGCCGCTCCATGCGAAAAGGTCCGGCTCGGTACACTGCTCCGCGATCGTGGTCATGAGTTTGTGGAACGCGCGGGGCCCCTCTCCGTACGCGATGGGTATCGCGACGTCGAAGAGGGCGACAAGGGAGTACGCCATGTCCTCGACCCGACAGGTGGTGCGCTGCGATGCCCACTTCATCTTTTCGGACACTCGGGTGCAGCTAGGCACAAAGTTGCGTATGTCGGCGTCAGGGATCCCCGTCGCTTTGGTGAGTGCAGCAACGACGGATTCGTTGTCCTTGTCATTGATGCGCTGCTCCTCACGATTCTCTCTTCCCGCACGTTCTTCTCTCCGTCCCTCCACGACGGCAGGACAGATCGGTGACCAGTCCTTGCCATAAAATCGAATCTTGCGCGCAAATAGAAGCTCTGGCAGCGTCCAACTTGTAGTGAGCCAAGGGTCCAACACCAAGTCCTCCAACCTTGACGAATCCGCTAGATGAACAATGCATATACGCGCCTCTGAGTACCAGAGACTCGTTGATAAGGTGACCTCCTCGATTTCTGCCCCGCTCTCCCTGTTGATGCAACACGTGTCTGCCCAGACATACTCGCAACCGTAGTCGGTCCTCGCCTTTTCGCAGAACTTGGCGAGTTTCTGGTATTCCGGTCCGGTTGGACCAGGCCTTTTGGTCGCTTGGAGCCGCCTGCTGGCCAGATCTTGAAACAAGGATTCACTTGTGTTGCTCCGTTTATGGGAAAAGATGGCGAAGCTGAACATGTTTCGGATATACTCCGTCTTGGGCGCAATGTCAGGTTTCCGTTGGGTGCAGGTTTCATGTGACTCACAAAGGGTGCGAGCACATCTGGATCCAACACGGAGAGGCCCAGTCTTCTGGCCTCCTCGTCTTGTTCCAGCAATAGTCTTGCGAGATGTGTGTCCGAGAGGGACTCGATCCGCGGTCTGAAGATGTCCCATATCTCGTTCCGGGTGAGCAACGCCATGTCGGTGATACGGAGGAGATGGGTTGGAAGGGTGTTGAAGACGTGTGTTTCGAACGTGGTTCGCAAGCGCTCACGTACCAGCACCTCCCGTTCACTCACACTGGGCTGGGGAATGGACGGGGCTGTTGAAAGTGAGGCTGCGTGCCGCCGGGGGGAAGTCGACTTGCTTCGTGTGCTCCTAGTTGCGGAGGCGCTTCTGCCGTAACGACTGCGCGGGCGTGTGCTATAGTCGGATGTGCTATTCGTCGCCGTGGATGGCTGACGTCGGGCTGGCTGGGGTGGGACGATGTCAGGAGGAAGACTGGACGTTGGCCAGCCATCGCGATCGTCCCGATGCCGAGGGTAAAAGTGAAGGTGAGTGGGCTCTTGTTGGACAGAGTTGGGACGGCGCCTGGGTTGTGGTGCGGATTGCTGAGGACGCTGGTAGGCGGTGGGGCTGTAGTAGGACTCGTCATCGTCCTGGGGCCTGTTCTGAGGCCAGTGTTGATGGTTGGCGTACAACATGTCTTTTGGTGCCCTCTGCCTCGAGCTCGCGTATTCACTCTGTAGCGTGGCCGGCTCGTGTTTCTGACCAGAAAGTAAAGTCGCGGTTATTCACTTGCCGCTCGCCAGTGACAAGGACACTGATTGGAATTTGGGACGAGGGCCTACTAGAAATCAGTGACAAAGGAACTAATTTGTAGCGGCTCGGGCACTTGGAACCGTACAACACCCAGTTCATGCAGTTACTACCGTAGCGGTGGCATAGCAGTGATTTTGCTTCCGTCAGTGGACATTTCTGACACTTGACAACCATCAGAGACGGACTCAACATGGGCAACGCCATCTCCACCATACGCTATGCAGCCTCCGAACTGCTCGACAGCGTGCGCAAGCTACAGGTGCTGCAGGAACGCATCGCAGCGGAGCCAGGATTACCAGTGGAAAACCCGACCCGGTCATTTTGGATGTTCCCGGCCTCACCTATCTCCCGTCACTGCTCAGACCTACCACAACATGTAGACGTCGTCGTCATCGGCTCAGGCATCACAGGCACCTCTGTCGCAAAGACATTGTTTGACCACGCACATGCAGAGGGAAAGCGTCCAGTGGTGCTCATGCTTGAAGCAAGGGACGCTTGCTCAGGCGCAACAGGCAGGTAAGCCGGCGCGTACGTTTGACCGCAGACACGTATTCAAGGCAGCACTAGGAACGGCGGTCACATTTCTCCCGTCCTCTATCATGACTATGCGACCTTTTGCCAAGACTACGGCGACGTTGCCGCACAAAAGTTGATGCAATTCCGTCTCGTGCATCTCCACGAGCTGAGGCGTGCTGCGGAGGGAGAAGGGGTACTGGACGAATCGCAGTGGCGTCAGGTCGAGGCTGTCGACGCGTACTACTCTCAAGAGCTGTTTGAAAAGGCAAAGGCAAAGGTGCAAGCTTATCATGAAGCCTTGCCTTCCGAGGCATCCCATTATCAAGTGTACGAGTCTGCGGAGGCGACACAGGTATGAGTCTTTGTATACTAGCGACGAATCTGTGATGAAACGAGGTGTCTAGAGGTACAAATTAGCATCGGACGCCGTCGGGTGTATTGCATCCAGTGCTGGAGCCATGCATCCATACAAGTTTGTGACGGGCATTCTTTCGAAGCTGTTGTCACGGTACCCAGACAAGTAAGTGGATTTGTTAGAACTCGGTTGGCCTGGCAGGACTCAGGACCACAGTTTCTTCCTGTGCACCAATACGCCGTGCACTGCGATTATGGAGCCTTCATCAGCGGACCCATTTTACACCGTCACCACCCCCAAAGGATCTGTGAAGACGCCTCATGTAGTCCATGCAACCAACGGTTGGTCGTCGCATCTGTTGAAATCTATGCGAGGCAAGATCATTCCGCTCCGCGGGTACGTGACCACACAGCGCCCAGGTCAATCCATCCCTGCGGAGATGCTCCAACGATCGTTTGTCTTCTATGAGATACCTGTCAGCATTGACTACCTTACGCAGCTCCCAAACGGCGAACATGAATTCGTGCTCGGGGGAGGGTTTGCACAAGAGGGGCACGAACCATATGAAGGGCTTGCGAACTCGGACGACAGCAAGCACAATAAGCGTACCAGCGCACATCTCGGAGGCATTCTACCGAGGTACTTTGGCGAGGACAACTGGGGACGTGAGGGACAGCCGTCTGAAGAGGACACGTGGTTCAAGGGGCGGGTGAAGGCGAGCTGGAGTGGCATCCTTGGTATCTCTGCAGACTTGCTTCCGTGGGTCGGTCGCTTGTCACCGGCGATAACTGGGCGTTCGGCTCCCCTGAATACAGATGAAACGTTCGTTTCGGCGCCTCCTGGGGAGTGGATCGCAGCTGGGTTCTCTGGCGAGGGGATGGCGCATGCGTGGATGAGTGGGAAAGCATTAGCAGAGATGGTGTTGGGGAGAGAGACGGACATTGCAGAGTGGTTTCCGGACATTTTGCGAGTCAGCACGGACAGATGGAAGAAGGCCAGACCGGAAGTGTTGTTCGATTTGATTAGCAGAGTGTAACTTCCATCAAATAGTCGCTATTTCTCTTGGCCATGGACACGCCAACCAACCTGACTTGGGCCAACGTCGGGCTCGGTCTCGCCTTTATCCTCCTCAATGCCCTCGTATCCAGAACCCTCCACCTCGGCGTCGGTCAGTCGCTCGTCACTTCGGCAATCCGCTGCATCGTGCAGCTCGCCCTCATGGGCTTGGTCTTGCAACGGGTGTTCGAGACCAATAACCCATGGGCTGTCGGCGCCATCGCATGTACGCTCTCTACCCAGTCCAGTATGCGTGCACGCGCTCATATACTGAGTTAGTCGTCTTGAATTTTTTGGGCACCTTTGAGACTGGTCCGTCGCACATTTTCTGCGGCACATCCCCAATTGACATGCATCGCTAGTTACAAACAGGTCGGACAAACGCTTCGATAACATGGTATGGTATTTCACATCTCCGCGACCATATTCTTCACCTCGCATCGCGTGTAGTTTTCGTCCGTCCTAGTGTCCATGCTGGGTTCGACGATTCCTGTCTCCATCATCGGTGCCCGATATGCAATGGCCGTGGAGCCATTCTGGACACCAGAACAATACAGTACGCCCATTATGCATCATACGCCCTGACCGAGTGGTCTTACATTGCTCTATCATAGTTCCTCTCGTAGGAATGTTGTGTGGGAACACTGTATCTGCCGTAGTGGTCGCTGTCTCGTTCGTCTTGAAAGAGCTATCGTACGTATTCTGTTCCTCTCTCTCGTGCCGCGTTTGACACCTCCTTCAGCGACAACCGCGACAAAGTCGAAACCTATCTCGCATTTGGCGCTTCTCGTTTCGAGGCGTGTTTGCCGCTTGCCCGTGAGGCGCTCCGTCTAGCGCTCACCCCCAGCATCAACCAGATGAGGTGAGTCCCTCCTATCTCACATCACTTGCATACCTATTGTTGTGGCAGCGTCATTGGGATCGTTTCTATACCCGGTATGATGACCGGTGCTATCCTCGGTGGCTCCTCGGTCGAACAAGCAGCAAAACTACAAATGGTCGTCATGTTCATGATCTCGGCATCAACGGCGCTCGCCGCGATCGCCACGACCGTCGTCGCACTCTCTGTCGTTGTCGATAGCGAGCACCGTATCCGTCCGGATCGAATCGACACCAAAGAACATGCCATCTGGCGCGCGAGGAACTGGGTGTTTGGGCAGATCGTTGGTGGAGTGCAGCGTCTGGTGTGCTGTTGCAGGCGCAGAAAGGAACAGCGCAAGAATGGGAACAGTGCGCCGCTCCTTGTATGAGACGGTCGTGTCGGATCGAATGCGTTGCGTGGTAATTCATCTGCTTGCTCGTCTGCTAAGACTAGATTGGAATGGAGGGCAGGTCTCTGTCTCTACTCATAGTAACTGCGAAACAATTGCTACGAGGTGTTCCCTCAAGTAATATTTGGTGAAAGCCCCAAAGAACCCTGAACGAAATTAGATCTGTATATCGTAAGCTCGGTATTTAGCAGCCTGTCTCCACTGAGAAATCCATACGTACTTGTCTGAGCACACTCTAAATTGAACAGCCCATGTACATTCGGCTTCTGAACGCAAGGTCAACTCAAATCCAACGTCGTTCCAGAATCCAAAGCTGGTCGCTCATCTCCATCTCCAGCACCCGAGCCCACTGATCAAACGGTACTTGCCATACCTTGCCTGTTTTGAGCTTGTTCAGCACGACCGGATTCAACTTCCACCGCAGAAACGCCGGTATAGCCTCGACAACCATCCATTCTTTACCAACCATCTCGGGCGACTCTGTAATCAGGTGCGTCAAGGTGGAAGGCGAGATCATCGACGGAGTCAATAACTCCGTCTTGTTGTACGTCCACGCGGAGTCGGATTCGGATGGCAGGAGGAAATGGAAGGGCGGAGCATGTTCATGGAGGAACAATGATGCACCAGTCTGCGCTGCAAGGTTACATATATGGAGGTGAACTATTGCGGAATAAATACCCAACGACGACGAAAGCGATGCCGCTCACCGTTCTGCTGTCCCGAGTATCGTTGATTAAATGCCGCGAGCGCAACGCCGCCGGGATAATTTCTCATCGACGCTTGCATAGAGAAAAATGTCGCAAAGAGATTGAGAGAAATGAGGGAAAGAGCACAAGAGAGGCCAAGATGTTTCAGAAAGCCTTTGTTGCGCGACGTCCTTTGTCGAACCAGTTAGTCAGGAATGATGCGAGGATAGGAGAAGGTCTTACATCCATCGCGCGCCTCGCGCTGCTGCAATGTTGAAAAGAGGAACTACATATATGATGAAACGCCATTCTTTGTGTCCCAGCATGCTGTATATAGCAATAAACGCTGAGGGAGCAACAAGCATAGACCGAATCCGGTGATCGAGTATGGCTCCTAGAACTGCCATCGGCAGAGCACCGAGTAGGAGTTTGGGAAGATACGCAGTGAAATAAACGTGTGGAGGAGATGTCTGAGCTAAAGATGAGAGCAGGGATTGACGGCTCCGATAAACGCACTTACACCCCATTCGGCACTCTTCCCTAGGTAAACATTGAAGTATAGGCTGTAAAGTTCAGGCCACAATGGCCATTGATTCCAGAAGTACGAATCAATGGCGACAGTGATTACTGAGTGAAATACAGGAATTAACAAATACCCAGGAACAACTGTGACTATCACTGACCCGCAGACATCGTTCCCGTCAGTGATCCGACTTTGACGAGCTCACGGAACGTAATGTGTCCCTGGACAAGAAGTTGGAGTGCGAGTGGGGCCAGCAGAACAGCTACTTCAGAGCGAAAAATGACAGCCATAGACACCAATAGCGCAATTGCCCTATTTATGGATCTTTTCGAAGCTCGGGTAGACGTCGGCGCACGATTATACAGCAGATAGTATGCAAGGTTCACTATGAGACATTTGAGCGTTGGTATTCAAATCATCAGAATGCGGTATACCAGGCATTAATGCAAACATATTTGGAAGGGTTCGACCCATCCAGAACGGAAGATGAAATTGCGAGCATGTCAATAGCGTGTACCACCAACTTGTTTGCCTTCCATAACGCTTCGAGACTGCCCTCCGTAAAAGGATGAGCGAAAATGCATTGAGTAAAGCAAGCACGAAGCGCACTACACAGTATAAAGGGTCGATACTCAAGCATAGGGAAAATCATGAGGACATACAGACAAGTTGTAGGCCGAATTTGGATGTAATCACACCCAGAGCGATGCCGGCGCGCATGAATGGTGCAGTAACCCACGAAAGCAAGATGTTTCCTGCAAAAGTGCGTGGAATGGGGCCCGAGAAGACATGGTGATCATACTTGAAGTTGGGGTATCCGTAAACGGTCTGAGTCGAAGATCTTGGCCGCGTAGAAAAAAAACTCACGTTCTGCAGGTGTTGGGGACTCACGCCGTACATGACAACGTCATGAGATGCGTGCAGATTGAAGGATTCCTCGACCTTGGTATACGGCGCAAGAAGGACATGGGTCCAACCGAGCGCAACGAGTAACAGATCGAGAACCAGCCCAATCATTGCCATGGGTACTATGAGGGACGCAAGTTGAACGCCACACGTACCGTACTTTTACACTTATTAGGCGAACACTCCGGAAAGCAGTTGTATCGACTTCTGTTCCCTCTCGAAGTACACAAAAAGGAACGACCACCACCAGTTGAAGTGGACACTCAGCGCAAGGGCAGAGGTCGCGGATGATCAACCTGTACAGGCAAGCACGTAGAAAAAGTAAAGAGAGGACGAGCCACCATTGCTCAAAAGAATCCCACATCCTCAACACTGCCAACGGTCCTCAACAAATTACACAGCCGCAACATCCTCTTTCACGTATTCATGAAGCACAGCCAGGGCTTCAGTGACCTTCGCATTCATAGCTTCGTTCGATTCCAGGAGGTGAAGGAGTTCAGCATTGTCCATCTCAAGAAGCATACCCGTAATCTTGCCAGCCAAATCAGGTTGAGAGCTTTATAAACGAATGAGCATCAGCTTGTTCAGACAAGTATCATAAAAACTTACGGGGCGATGTTCATGTAGATTATTTCTCCTAACATTTGTTTCTGTTCCATGGGAGACGCGTTCGCAAGCGCAGCAGGAGTGAGAACAGGAACCTCGGGCTGGGCAACAGGTGTCTGGGGTACAGGTGCCGGAGCGGCATTGCGGGTCTGAGGATTGAGCTTGTACGCCTGTTGATTGCGGGAAACCGGTGCTGGAGCACCAGCCGGCGGAAGACGAGGAGGAGCGCCCTGAGGGGGTCCTTGGCGAGGCGCACCATTTGCTGCAGGAGGGCCATTAGCACGCGGTATAGGTGCAGTCGGGATGGTGGGAGATGAGCCCGGTCCGCGAGCAGTGGGTGCGCGAGAAGTACGAGGATAGCCAGGCACGCCGTACTGAGGAGGAGGGGGAGCACCATAGGGAGGAATAGGCATCCCTGGAACTTGGCCTCCAGTGGGAGGGTAGCGAGGACGAGGAGGGATCATTCCCGGTTGACCGTAACCAAGCATGTTGCGTCCTTGAGGAGGGAACCCGTTCGGGCCGGGGGGGTAGTAAAGAGGGGCATTAATATATCCACCAGGAATGCCAGCAGCCGCAGCCTGCTGCATGCGGATTTGGTTGCGCTGCGCAATCTGGCTTTCCAGTTGTTGACGACGGGCCTCACGGCGCTGAGCGAGAGAAACGTAGAGAGGCTTCGAACCAATCATTTTGTTGTTCATCTCCGCAACAGCCTTGGTAGCTTCATCTGGCGACGAGAAACAGACAAAGCCAAACCCTTTTGACGTCCCTTTCTCGTCACGCATAACCTTGCAGCTAGTGATGGTACCAAATGGCTCAAACTCGGTTCGAAGCTTCTCATCGTCGACGTCGTCCTCCAAGTTCTTGATGTACAAGTTAACACCGGCGTACTTGCTCATCTTCTCCATCTTCGCTTGCTCGTACGAGCGGCGTAACTCCTCTTCTCGTTCGGCCTTCTTCTGAGCACGCGAAACGAATAGCTTCTTGCCCCTCAAATCGATATCATGAAGACCGTCAACAGCCAGTTGGGCCTCGTCATGGGTCTCGTAATTGACGAAGCCAAACCCCTTGCTGTTTCCTATCTCATCAATCTGTATCACAGCCGAGGTGACATTGCCGAATCGCTTGAACATCTCCTCGAATTCTTCTTGAGTAACGCTGGTGTCGAGATTCTTGACATAGAGGTTGGTGAATTGCGACTTCATCTCATCCAGCTTGGATTGTCGCTCCTACAATGCTGACGTTGACAATAATAATATGGGGAGAAGATATAACGAACCTTGCGCGAAATGTGATGGCCGACATAAACCTTTTTGTCATTCAACAACATACAATTGACAGCTTTGATGGCGCTTTCGGCAGCCTCGGCAGTCTCATAGTGAACATATCCATATCCCTTGGAGCGGCCTTGTTCATCAGTAGCAACCTTGCATGATAACACGTTGCCGAACGCAGCGAACGTGTCATGGAGAGCCTATTATCAAGTATGAAGGTACGATTCCAAAAGCCAAACGAACACTATTACCTTGTTGTCGATTTGCTCATCCAGGTTCTTAATGAAGATATTGCCTTGTCCAGTCTTACGCAAGGCTGGATCGCGCTGAGACCACATGATACGACTGTGATTGTGAGGTAAAAGTTGACGAAGGAGGCTGTCACGACTTACCACGCGCGATTCTTGATAACCGAATAATTGAGCTGCTCCAAGGCACGCTCGCCTTATTATATCATGTGAGCAATAGATAGTCAAGGATGACGTCGTGAACGTACCATCGCTAGCATTCAAGTAATTGACATAAGCATATCCGAGAGAGCGACGAGTAACCGCATCGCGGCAAACACGGATGCTAAGAGTGTCCCCAATACTTAGCAACTAGCGGATACTCGGAACGAACGACCGGAACGTACCTTGCAACTGGTCCAATCATATTGAAGATTTCAAAAAGCATGGCCTCCGTCACAGCAGGATCAAGTTCACCCACATACAGGGATGCGGATGGGGAAGAAGCAACCGATGGCTGAGGAGGGTTATAGGCAGGAGCGGGTGGGGGGACAGGAGAGGCCTCAGATGGGATCATCGGAGCTTCCGCGACAGATGTCATTTTTTTTTCTTTTCAGAGATTATGGGGTCGTTACTGCTTGAGGACTTTTTTGCGACTGGTGGAGGAACGATGAGGCCCACAACTCGGAAGACAGTACAAACATTACCCACCCAAGAGGCGACTGGCAACTACTTTTTCTAAAGACTTTTTTTATTTTTTAGGGCTTTTTAAGGCTGCACGAACAATAGGATGTCAGCGATGTCCACAGCGGCCAGCGATGGTGCACTGACCAAAAGGTGGTGGTGGTGGAAAACAAGGGCAACGCCCAAACGGGGTTTGATTGATAACTGTTAAAACTCCGACCGGATTTGTAACACCACTTTGTTGCTTTTACTCACCCAAGAATCTGCCGTTCTTGAAAATCACGCCAGTTATACCCTCGTAAAACATTGCATAACTACAGTATACCCCGTTGAGGTTGGTGAAAGCCAAAATTTACTTTGATCATCTTGTTGTCAACGTTTTGGGCGATGTCTCTGCCCAACTCGTTTTAATATTTGCCGACTCACATGGTGATGAATCATGCATGATGGAGCACCTCCAATCTATCATTGGCACATCAAATTCTCAGAGGGTGGTGCAAGAAGAATGGTGGTCCGGGAGTAACTAATGCTCCTCCATAGAGTGGTGGATGGCAAATAAGAAAATCGTGGCTCTCTTGATCCGTATGTAGTACGTGCCACAGGAGGGTATAGCAAAGCTGGAGGAGAGCACCAGTGATTACATAAACTTACGGTAGAGTTAGCCTATGTAAGTAAGTATTTCTCACGCCCTTGCGCAGGCCTTGGCTTTGCCGAGCCCTTCTAAGTGCGAGTACTTGTCAAGTCAACATGCGACGAGCACTGACAGTGCTCTCCTCATTTTTCTTTATTCAAGGTTCTGAGGTCTTTGCGAGGTCCAACGCCACCTGGAACTCCAACAGTCCGGGCCTGTCTTACCAGATTTCTGTGAGTAACCACCCCAGTCACCTGCGGAGGACTCATGCACTGCTCCAGTCATTAGCCCCTTCCAACTTGAAAGGTCAAATTCTCTCCTCCCTCTGTCCGGGACTTACTCACCCATTTGTGCAGAAAAATGTCCTCCTTGTTTCAATTGCCTCCTTCCCGTATCTACTTGCGGTCAATTTGGTAATTGCAATGAGTACGATGGCCAGTGTAAATGTCCTCCTGGTTGGGGTGGAATAGATTGCCTCATTCCACGTGCGTTTTCTCTTTTTCTCACCCTTCCACGCTTATTTTGGATCTCCTAGAATGCGACTCTCTCGCGGATGGTGATCACAGGACCCTCAGAGGTGATGACCCATGCGAGTGTAAAGAAGGCTGGGGTGGCATCAATTGCAACGGTGCTGCCATTCATCATTTCACTCCCCTACTTACCACTAACTTTGGGTCCTCATCAGTTTGCAAGACTGATGCTGCTTGCGTGGGCTTTCCACTTCCTGGTGCGATTCACGGTGGTCCTGACGACGACACCGTAGCAAACATGACGTGCTACAACGGCGGAGAGACGGTGTTTAGCAATCACCAAATGTGTGATATCACCAGTATGTTTTACAATTTCTTTCTTTCTCCTCGCTCATTCTTGTGTCAGACCGCAAGATCTTGGACATGCTTCCGGACCGACCTCCCCAAGTGACTTTTGGTTGTGACAATGCGACATCACAGTGTTTTTTCCAGTTCTGGACGGCCCAGGAAGAGTCATTTTACTGCGGTCTGGACGATTGCAAGTCGGATTCCGAACTAGGTTATGATGACACGAAGAGTATTGCCTATGCCTGTGATAAGATCCAGTGCCAGTGTATACCCGGCAGGTTCCTGTGTGGTGAGGATGGCAGCGTCGGTACGTTATCTTTCTTCTCTATGAGATTCTCTTGATGTATTCTCGTCAAGATATCTCGGACTTCCTTGTGGAAGAAATTCGAGGACCTGCTACTTTCAGCTGCAAGACCGGCCAAGGGTGCCAGTTTGAAGAACCTGCGATGAACTCCCTGATCAATGATATCTTTGGAGATGCCTACATCACTCTCAACTGTGAGGGAGGAGAATGCTTGCATTATTCTCAGGTGCCTGGTTATCATGTATGTCATTTCCCTGTTGTTGCTCAAGTTCTATTTATGTGAGTGGCTGACCGTGATTGGGCTGGGTTACGCTGGGTTCGTAGCGTCCAGCCAAGCCAGACAATACCAAATGGATCGCGCTCAGCAGTGCTGGCGCTGGACTGATCGTCATTCTGACGGTTGCAGGTACGGCGTCTACATGATCTTATAGCTTCCATCTACTTACTAGTTATTCGCCTTGCGTAGTTCTTTGGTATGTGGGACATTCACGTCCCACTTCGCCGAATGCAGGACCCATTGCTCTCCCATCCGATCCGAGACATCCCGCCTCACATCCCGAACATGTGCCCGCTATCGTTTACTTCTCATCACTCTCTTACACCCTCCCCAACGGACTGGAAGTGTTGAAGGATGTGCGTGGTGTGGCACGCCCTGGGAAGTTGACTGCGGTCATGGGCGCATCTGGGAGCGGCAAATCCTCTCTGCTTGATATTTTAGCACACCGTTCCAAGGTTGGCTCCGTCACTGGTTCAATTCTCATAAATGGGCGACCTGTCACACCCTCTCAAGTCCGAAGGGTTTCCGGATACGTCGATCAAGAGGACACATTGATGGAAACATTGACAGTTTACGAGACAGTCTTGTACAGTGCCCTATTAAGATTACCGAGAGAGATGTCGGAAGATGAGAAAATTGCGAGAGTACACGGCACGTTGGAAGAACTGGGGATCAGGGGAATTATGAGTAGGAGAATTGGTGGAAGTGGTGAGTCACTACAATGTGTCCGTGGTGTTTTTTTTAACGTGGGTTCCACTGTCACATCTACCCTCGTCTACTATTCCATCACCAATTCTCACCTTTCTCGCCTTGGCTCCATTACCTTCGTGTTTCCCCAATAGGCAAACGTTCAATTTCGGGAGGGGAGAAGAGACGCGTCTCCATTGCTTGCGAACTGGTGACGAGCCCGTCTATTTTGTTCCTTGATGAACCTACAAGTGGTGAGTAGTTGGACTGTCGTGTGCAATCACAACGACCTGATTAAATCGCGGATAGGACTCGACTCGTATAACGCCCAATCCGTCATCGAATCGCTTTCTAACCTCGCTCGAACTTACAACCGTACGGTCATTCTTACTATTCATCAACCTCGGAGCGGCATTGTTGCCTTGTTTGATGAGTTGATCGTATTAGCTAAAGGCCGGTGTGTATGGGCTGGTCCCATGAGGTCTGTAACAGCGCCGCGGTTGATTGATGGCGATGATGAGAGCGAGGTTCAGGGCGTCGGTGAATGGTTGGAGAGTGTCGGGAGGGGATGTCCTATTGGGTTCAACATAGCCGATTATTTGAGTAGGTTTCCGCCGTTGCTTGATTTTCCTTGGTTCTGATCTGTTGACTTTACATTCCTTTCTCGCCCGCTCCTGTAGTCGACTTAACAGTTAACGCGGCCAGTGAATCCGATGACCCAAGCTCTCCCTCTTTGGAACCTTCATCAAGTGCAACTCGCCTACCGTCCTCGAACTCTTCTGGTGCGGACGAGGAACGCGCACTGTTGGCTGGGTCTCCCAACTTTGACGAGACTGAATTACGAACACGTATTCCATCTGCGTCTAGCCGCCAAATGAGCGTCAGCTCTACGATCAAACGAAAGACGTCACAAATCATTGACGCTGTGAGGGATGGAATAATTGGTGCCGCCAATCGTGACTTGCCCGAGAAGCTTGCTGCCCTTGTGGTTGCGTACGAAAGCAGTTCTGCTGCCCGCCGTATGCAGGCCGAATTTAGAGCCGTTCGTTCTGCCAATTCAACTGCTCTCCTTTCGGGCAGCGGCTCGGTCCCTGGAGAGGTATCTGCCCCTTCCAATGGCACGATAGGTGAAGATGGTGAAAGAGTTGGCATGATCGAGATGCGTGACGTTGTTGGGGAGAGTGGAACGTTGAGAGGAAGACGCGGTGCGAACTGGGCTACTCAGTTCAGGATTCTAAGTGGCAGGGCTTTCAAGAACCTGTATAGGGATCCAGCATTACTGGCCGCGCATTACTTGGGGAGTATAGCATTGGCACGTGAGTCCCGTGATCAAGTGTGCATTGACGTTTCGCAACGTCATTCACTTGCGTGCTTTACTGACCGATTTGGGTGACAGTGATTTGTGGTCTCTTCTTCCACAACGTTGGAAATGATATCGCAGGTTTCCAGAATCGCCTTGGTGAGTTCACCATTAATTCCACTCGGCCTCCTGGTTCATTCTGTGTAGGAATATTCTTCTTCACACTTGCGCTATTCGGTTTCTCGTGCCTATCAAGTTTGGGACTGTTTGCAAACGAGAGGATTCTGTTTATGCGGGAGAGGTAGGCGGCACATGGGTGAGTGGGCTTTGATACTGATGTTAATTGCTAGAGCGAACGGGTACTATTCCACATTCACCTATTTCTCATCCAAGGCAGGTTCTTTGTCGATTTCTACTTCTCTCCCAACTTCTTTTGGATATAGGTCCTCTTTGATATCCTTCCATTACGTCTGGTACCGCCGCTTCTGTTTGGTGGTATCGTGTATGGCCTCGTCGGACTGGTCGCCACTGTCCCCGCATTCTGGAAGTTTATGCTTACGTTGGTGTTATTCAACTTGACGACAGCAAGTGTCATACTGTTGTTATCCATTGCATTCAAGAGCACGGGTTTGGCGAGTTTGGTTGGGACGTTGGTTATGTTGTTCAAGTGAGTGATTTGTTGGTCCGCATAATGATCATGAGTTAAATGTGATCCGGGTAGCCTCCTCTTTACGGGTCTCCTTATTAACAGGGAGACGGTTGCGCCTGTCTTGCAATGGCTTCACACCATCTCATTCTTCCATGCTGCATTTGAGGCGCTTGCCGTCAATGAATTGCGATACCTCCAGCTTAAAGAGATACGGGTAGGATCCTTCTGAGTTTAGTCTAGCGCTTCGACTAATGGATGTTTACCCAGTACGGCGTGGAATTGGATGTACCCGCTGCTACGATTTTGTCGATATTTGGTCTCCGTGCACAGGTATATTGTCCTCGATTTTTTCGATGGACTCAAGCTTACGTGGTGGTCTAGTCTTTCTGGTGGCCAAATATTTCGTTGCTCGGTATCTTCTTCGTCGTCTTCACGGTGGCGAGCTTCTTGATGCTCCACTTCTTTGTGAAGGAGAAGCGGTGAAGGTACAGTTGAGATGATGACTCGGTTGAGCAAGCACCCATAGATACGCTCCACTCGTTGTAGCATTTGTAGTAGTGAATGACTTATTGTGGTATGTTTGGCATTTGTGGTCTGCGGTTCAAAGTGTTGGTTTCGTGTTCGACTCGACTTTCAACATCCTGTACAATTTACCCGATCCTCTCCACCGTTCCACCGTCCAGCAACATGGTGAGTCATTTTGACGCGTCTTTCTTGTGTTCTAGTTGATATTGTTCCGCGTAGTCGATACACGGACGGAACAGAGACTCAATCCATGACATTGAACGAGACCTCGTTCGAATATTCTCTTCTCACCCACTGTCGCGTCTCAACCAAGCCAATGAATCTACCATACCAGCAGATGCACTTCCGGATGTCATTCGCGAATTTTCGGATCTTTACAATGATGTCGACCTCCTCACCGACTCCGAGATGGAAATGCTCCGTGCTCTACTCGCGAGTAACCCTGGGATCGAAGTGACACCTCAAGTACTCCTCCAGTTCATCGCAGAACGCACCAAGAACAGTCCTCGCGAGTCGCCAGGCAAGAGCCAGATGTCTGAACAGCCATCGTTGCCACGCTATACAAGAGAAAGCCCGGATGATTCCCCACGGGAAGGAAGTGACGAAGGTGACAGCGACGATGTGACGTTTCCAAATGACCGAGGGCGACACCCATTTACACGGGGTAAGCCAACGTCGCGAGCATCGAGCCAAGGTTCGACTGGGATGTCGCAAGTCCCTAGTCGTCCACCGAGTGTGCCTCCCAAAACTCCACTCCAAAGTGGACCCCCATCCGCGTTTGATTCGACGAGACGCCAAAGGACGACACCGTTGAGCTTGACTGCACCGTCGAGCTGGACAAAACGACCTGCACCAGCGAGGAGACGGAAGAGTGCCGATGGATCATCGTCACGTGGATCGAGTGATAACGAGGTGCGTGTGCTTATCCTTGTGACGTCTCTTTTTTGAATTGATCCATGTACATTCACAGTCGTCAGCGACAAGTCCCTCCGCGTGGGGTCGAAGCCCAGGCCGTACACGTGCCCCATCAAACCCCATAACTCCCTCAAGCGCCATTCCATCTCCGAATGCCATGAATTCCTCGTTCACATCACCTCCGTTTGCACGTCCGCATTCACGCACAGCATCACAGCCTCTCAACGCGATTGGTTTCCACTACCTCACACCGGGCCGGGATCCTGACACGTCATTGTCGCCAAGGACTATGTCTCCGGACACTTCATTCGAGCAATCGTTCGAATATCCCAGGGGTGGCGCAGACGCGTTTATGGACAGTATCTCTTCATTGCCCATGCCCCGGCGATCTGCGTCCGATTCTGGATCCGATTCGGATAGCGAAGACGAGTCATCATTGGGGCTTGTGCTTGATCGCACTGCCACTTCATCGACGGTGTCCCTAGAACCTTTCGACAGAGTTGATGCACTACAAAAGGCGAATGCTGAGCTCAGCCGGAAATTGGTAGAGGCCGACCGTGCTCTTCAATACAAACTAACAGAGCATGACAACGATCTGGAGGAGATGCAGGCGAGGCTGGAAGAGCTAAAGAGTGAGCTCACTGCAACAAAGAGAGAAGAGAAGGAGCTAAGGGCAAAAGAGGTGCGCGTCGTTACCTCTCCGTTACAAATGGGACCGGCGGATCCCCCTTCGCTGTGATGCTTATGCGGCATTCTCTTAGCGTGTAAACTCGACGCAAATGGCTGCCCTTGAAAGCGAGATTGCGAAGTTGCAAAAGAGTCTCGAAAATGCACGCATCTCTTATCAGTCTTTGCAGAAACAATACCAGGAACAGTGCGGTCCGTACTGTGTTCGTTTTTCTTTTCTTGACACGATCTTCTGATGCGTCTCTCGATAGCCGAGTCCGAACGCTATCGCAATACCCTTCGGCGGCGCGACCAAGAGCTCAAAGATTTGCAAGATGCTAGCGCATTACAGGCACTTGAAACTCAGAAATACCTACGCGAGCACGAATCCTATGAGGAACGCCTCTCTCAGCTTGAAGCTGAGCTTTTGCATGCCCAACAAGCCCACACACAGCTGGACGAGCAAAAGCAGGAGAATTTGATGCTCAAGGAGACAATCGATAGGATGAGATTTGAGATGGATGAGATGAGGAACTTGGGTGCGATGGGTGTTGGGGGTACAGGAAGCAACAGTGCCAGTGCCAGGGGAAGCGTGAGTAAGAGTTTGGGCGCGGAGTTGTTGGGGAAGATGGGTGCTCAATGGGCAATGGATGAGGATGATGACGAGGAGGGTCTAGACCTGGAGGATGAGAACCAGCAGGACACAGAGGGCGAGGAAGAGGACGTGATCCAGACTATCATCACCCGGACGAAGCGAGTGGGTTCCTACCTTCACGCCCCGATATCCTCTGGCTGATTTCTATCGCAGAAAGTGGGAAGTCGCTCGAAAACGGGAGAGTTCACCCTTGAGGAGACAAAGGAGTACATGGATGCTTCGACGCAGCACCATGTGTTCGAACACACTGCAGCGTGCGCTACGCAAACCGAGCCAGAGTCTCAGATACCCTTGCAGACGGAGCAGACAGTCTTCACCTCTTTCGCCATCCAAACCGAACCCGAACCTCTTCCGGTCCCTCGGATTGTTGCCAGTATTGAGGTTCAAACGGAGCCAGAACAAAGACCCGAAGCAGATGTTGATGTAGAACCATCTCGTTCGCCTTCTCCGGTCGAAGAGGATTCCCTTGCTTCATCTTCGTCAACTGTTCTCCCTCCCACTCCCAAGGGCGGGCTTGTTCACACTGACCTACCTCCATCCTACGCACAAGTTGCTTCCTCTGACCCACTCGAGACACTTCAGAAGTGGCATCATGGTCTTCAACCTCCGATCCGTGGGGTACCTTCTGGTATCTCCGAGGACGCTGTCGAGGAATGGCGTTCACTTAAGGCCGAGCTCGGGGTCGAGTGCGCAGTGATCGACCAGATCGTCGAAGCATCAACAAAGACAGGGCCGAGACCCAGCTCGCAAAAGAGCAACAAATTCTACAACATCTATAATACCTATGTCTATGGTGGTGATAAAGATGGGTCTGGGAGCAGCACCGGCGGAGGCTCGTATGGTCTCAACGTTGTGAAACAACTGCTGTTCTGCATGGGCGCATCGGCATGCATGTACCTCGTCATGGGGCCTTACATCGCTGCACAGTATACGCCTGTGGGCGGCGCAACGTACTATGATCGCGCGGCGTGGTCCAGCTTCAATACCATGCAAGCACCCGGGGAAGGCTTTGGATCCGATGGCACCTCCGCGCTGTGGAATATCGTGGGTAGAGTGGGGTATGGCGCCGCACGGATTGCGGGTGGGTGGCCGACGTAACGTCGCAGTCCCTCAAGACCACGATTGTCGTGGGTTGATTTGACATTTGACCTGGGCAACCCCCGTCGTCAGCGTTTCAGCGGTGACAGGCCACTTTCCACCTGTTTATCTGTTTTTCGTTTTCGTCTTCATATGGTTGCGCTTCTTTGATCACCCTATCTATCCGTCGTCCGTTCGCTCCCAATTTTTTCCTCGCTCGTTCGTTTTTTGGTCGTGGGTGTTTTATTCCTCGGCTTCTATGCTATGCGGTTTTGGATTTTTCGCGCCGTTGCATATACAATTACCTCTTGGACCTGGATCAGGTGTCGCATGCATATATCTTTTTCTCTCGCACTTCTCGTCGCTCTCTTTCGCTCC
>JBBPOH010000056.1:0-25461 GCA_038091335.1 Phylloporus arenicola | reverse complement strand
GTGTCTCTCCAATCGGCCCACCCATTGACATTGGTGCATGTCATATTGGCCTACCCATCTATCTCGGCGTCTCTCCACTCGGCCTACCTATCCTCTCGGTATCTCTCCCATTGGCCTAGCCATTCACATCGGTCCATGTTGTCTTGGCCTACCTATCCATCTCAGTATCTGTCCCCTCGCCCCACTCATCCATCTCAGTACCTCTCAATTCGGCCCACTCATCCATATCAGTCAATGCATCCTCAGCCTACTCATTCATATTGGCACCTCCTCTCTCAGCCTATCCATTTCTCTTGGTAGCTCTCTGCCATATTTATATCTGCCATTGCTATGCAGCCTACTCATCCATATTGGTACATTCATTCTCAGCCCAGTCATTGATACAGGCACCTCTTACATTGGCCCACCCATCCATATTGCTATTAATCTCCTTGGCCCACCCATTATCTGTGCTAATATCCCTACTAGTATTCACTACCTATCTCCGTATATACCTTCCTCAGCCCATCCATCTCTATCACTCATCCCTCAGTCCATCCATCTCTCCCACTGGTTCATGCTAGCTCGGCCGAGTGTCGGCTGTCCGTATCAGACAGCTTATTTACAACCTCGGCTGGCCATGTCCATCAGTGTCTAGTGACTGCACTATGTGGCCCACATCACACGCAGATGTTAATGCCAACACCAACACGCGCAACTGCAAGCCTGAAGGCGATGGCAGCAATGACAATGACACCAGCGCACACCTGGAAACAATGGCAGTGACAATGCCAACACTGATGTGCATGACCACACTGTCCACACAACATGCCAATGCCAACACACAACTGCACGTGTGAAGGCAACAACGGCGACAATGACAACACAATGTCGTTGATGGTGCATCACCATCAACGGCATCATGATGACACCACCACCACCAACATGCATGCCTGGAGGTGATGACAGAAACACACCACCACTGATGGCCCACCATGGCATCAACGGCATCACAACAATGACGCCGCCGCCAACATGCACGCCTGGAGGCGACAGCAGAAATGAGGTTGTCCACACAACACACCGATGCGCAACCTGCGCCTGGAGGCAACAGCAGCAACGATGACGATGCTAACGCGCACCTGGAGACGACCGCACCTACAACGACGTCAATGGCCAACACCATCAACAACACTATGACGTCATTGTTGTATGTGCTAGTGGTCATGAAGACGGCAATGGGTGTGCAGCTCCACCCACACCACCTGTGTCAGCGACTGCAACAACATGGTACATGCACCATACACCTGCACCTCCACTCCATACAACCTGCAGTGCCGACGACACTGGTGTGTGTGCCTTGCTTGCCGCTTGTGTGAGTGCATATGCATGCGCCCCCACTGCCTTTGCCTGCTCACCCACACGTCAACCCACCCAGTGTGCTGCACATCCGCATATACTCTCACCCCTCACCTCTCACCCCCTCTCACCCTCACTACATACATGTATTATATAGTGAAAGCAATAATATATGTCATTTCCTAAAGTTCTGTGTGATATTCAGTATTATCAGCCATATACATATAGGAGCAAAGATACTAACACTCTAAGCAATCCTAGCTAATTACACTTATGACTCTCATCTAAGACAACCATGCCTAAGTGTTTAATTGTCTCTACTTTGACAAACATAAGACTCTAAGGTGGCTCAATGACTATGTTTAATGGTTTAATTAGCACAACCCCATGTTTCTACACATATAATACTCTAAGGTGGCTGAATGACTATATCTAATTGTCTAATTAGCACAACTCTATGTTTCAATATATATAATACTCTAAAATGGCTTATGAACTATATCTAATTATCTGAATGGACTTACTTACTATATCTTCAAATATATAACTGAATTGTGGTCTAAAGCACTAAACAACCTTGAGACAAGTCTACTAAATGATCTAAGTTATCCATGAACAAATTACCTAGGTGACCAACTGTCTGATGTGTCTAAAATGATCTAAAATTACACATTTTAGATCAAGTTAGACACTTTGCTAAAACATGGATTCCCTGATGTGGGGCACATCGGTGTCATTGCGCATGTCGCAATGCACTGATTGGAGGGCGGTAGCAAGGGTGCAGCATCGACGTGGTGCCATCGTCATGCGCGCATAATGGGGTGAGGAGGTGGTGGTGTCAGCCAGGCCATTGGGCTGGGAGACATGGAAGTGGCCTCTCCGTTACACCCCCCCTGTCACATCCTCCTCATTGTGTGTTCCCCCATTCATGTTGTGTCCTCCTCATTGGCACACCGTGGTCATCTATCGCAGGTGGTGTCGCTGGATGGGCTGTTGAGGTTGTCAATGGCTGGGTAAGACAGAAGTGGCGGGATGGGGGGTGGGTGCAGGCATTGGTATGGGAGCCATTGGGCTCATCAACGTGACTAGCGACTTGCAGTGGTCTGTTGAAACTTAGTGCCAAACATGTCAACACAGTCAACAAGCAAATTTTTACTAAGTCCAAATAAACTCCACCATGTGCATCAATGTCAAGCCCCCACTAGATACCAGTACGTCTCCTTCTCTATTCCCGCTCCATCTGATTGATCTCCCACAGCTGGAACATACCTCGAGATCACCACACAACTCCGAACGTAACCCCAACAGGCCAAAAATGAGGTTCAATGACTCTGCACGTGCATGTACCCCACTTCATATCTATTCCCCCAACTCACTTCCTATTTGATGTCAACAGGGCGTTGACATTGATACTTGGCATTGCTGAGCAGCTGCCACACAGTTACCGTAGTCACAACAATCACAGTCATCCTTTTGATTGTTGACCTCACATTGTCACACTTCAAAAATGCACCCCGTTGTCAGTTACATTACCTTTCACAGACTATTATTGCAGAGACATGCTGCCTCCACACATTCACACCTCCCCAACCATCAACAAGTCCAATTGGGATGTGGTTGATGCAACGAGGACAAGGGGGTGATGACGACGACATATTGAGGATGAGAATGTGACATCTGTGCCCAACAGCCTGGCTAACACCACCATCCACCACCTCCTTGTCCTCCCGTGCTGTCAACAAGCCTGACAGCCTATTGGACAACAGAATCCCCAATCACCGCGTCACAACAACGACAATACCCTCCAATTGGTGTGTTGTGGCAGGCACAACGACGATGACATCCCTCCCTGCCATGCCATCAATGCCAATGCAGTGCGACACACATGATAAAGACAACAGCCGTGCCATGCCATTTCCACCATCCAATTGATGTGTTGTGACACACACAATGATGACGACACCGCCCCCTGCCATGATGTAAATGACGTTGATGCTAATGTGTTGCGATGCATGCAATGATGACAATGGCCATGCCATTGCCACTACCACCACTCTCTGTTGGTACGTTGTGACATGTGCAACAACAATGATGCTCCCCCTACCGTGACATTGATGCGTCAATGCTGTGGCCTCTGCCACTACAACAAGGGGACAATGGGGAGTGTGTTGGCCCATTGACTTTGCAAGGATGTCAAGGCTGACATGTGTGCATCTGTGGCACCCATGGAACAATGGGGAGGCGATGACAACACAACAACAACAAGGGGACAGTGAAGGGGACAGGGAGATAACAATGATGACACTACACCGACAATGATGTGTGTGCAACTGCACCCACACCATCAGACACGGTGACAACATGTGCCCTGCACCTACACGTCCCCCTCTAATTGGGCTCATCGATGGACTCCACATACAGGATGACGAAGATGCGTTAAGGACATGTGACTAACATTATTTCATGTACTAGTATATACACAATACATTGATTTTATTAAGTTGCATAAGATGGATTAGCAAATTTAGCTGCTAAGACAACATCCTATGGTTTGTCTAACTGGTCTTTTCGGCTTTGCTGTCTTTGCCAAATCACTTAGCATGCAAGATCGTTTAAGCCACAAATAAGCCAAAATAAGATCAATGTTAATTTACTGATGCTCGACCTTCACAACATCAAAAGGGATGTTGCGCAGCGGGTATTCCAGTGTCGACCCGATGTGGATGCCATGGCCTTTGAGGGGAGGCGCATTGGCTGCCTTCAAAGCCACATCTAGGGTCTGAAGGAACTTCTTGCATGTGAGGGGCATGAAGAAGCCCTTGTGGCGGTATGCAAAGAGGTGTGTGGAAAGGGGAGGATCATTGATGGAGAAATGGTGCTCAAGTGTGTGGAGAGGGTCCGAGTCATTGTCTTGCTTCGCCCAGTGCACGTCCTCACCCTGGAGTGATGCCTTGGTGGGTGGAATGTGGAGTGTGACCACCTCCAGCCCATGCCAGTCATGCTGGAGGGATAAGTTGTTTCGTGTAATATGCAGTTCAGGGTTGAACCCTTTGATGGTGGGGACGGTGAATTCGCCAGTTCGCACGGTTGTGTAAAAGAGTGTTGTGAGGCAGGCAAAAACTGCTGCATGAAGAGGGTCAGCAAGTGCAAGGTGATTTCAGATAGAAATGATGACATCCATGGTGTATGGTGAACGAGGCTGTCGTTTGGATGTGGGGAGCACTAGGAGCCTCGTCGCTTTCAGCAACACATTGGTCTTGATGTTGTTGAGGGACCAATTGATGCCGTGTATGGTGTGCCAAGCTTTTACTCCATGCATGTAGTTTGCGACCATAGAACCGGCATAGCAGTCCACCATGTTGGTGATGAAGGTGGATAGGGTCTCGGAGGAGACCGGCGCACATTGGTCCTCTGGGATCCCCTTGAGGTCACAGAATGTGTGGAACATGAGCAGACCTGTCCCATAGGTCTCTTTGGTGGAATTGGCCCATGCGCGCACGATCATGTCGTAGATGCACTGGGCATCGGTAGGCACAAAGGGAGGCATTGCGGTTTGAGGCCAAGACGGGCACCAGGTTAGTAAGTGCTCTTTGGTGAGGCACAGCTGGGTCAGGGGTGGGTGACGGCACACGTGGGGTGTCAGATCCTATAGCCTTCTGGAGGATCGTGCACCGGGGTGGCACAGGTTTGCTTGGGGGAGTTGGATGTTCAGAGGAAGGGGAAGGGATCAGTGAGGAATGGTTGAAGGGCAGTTGGAAGAGGAATGTGGGGGAGAATATGATGATGGGCAGTAGACGCCACATGAAACATCGTCAGCAGGATTGTGGCCACTTGGGACATAGCTGGCATATATAGTAACACCAGTGGTGCAGAGAGCGGAATAGATGCGCTTGAAGGTGTCATTGGTGGGGCAGTTGTGTCTGCACCCTTTGATCCACCGTGGATGAACTGGCATTGGAGTACGTGTGAACGTCGAGGATGGGTTGTGTGAGGTGACGAAATGGTAGTATTCACTACCATAAGACATAAGGAAAACCTTTAGCATTCATATGCTAATATAGGTTATCTAATGTTGTACTGACTAATAAGTAGAGTGATCAGTAGTAACTGATCATGCTACATTAGTCAATCTACCCACTAAAAGTGGAGTTGAGTGGAGCGTTTATTATCAATCATAACATCATATACCTGTGACATCATAGTGGAGTAAATGACATCATTGTGGAGCTGTTCGCTCCACTGATGTCATTGGAGTATATTCAATCTCCTATCTAATCTTATCTATAAATACAGCATGTATTTATTTAGATAGATTAAGCCCTTTATCAATTCTCTTATCTCTCACCTCTATCAAGTCTAGCTTGAGCCCCAAGCTCGCTACTCGACCACTACTGACTACCCATGAACTCTGCTTGTACAATGAGTCTCCCTGTACATTGCTCCCTTTGTTGCTCTGCACACTAGATGAAAGTATAAGGGATCTATCATCCCTATGAGCCCAACCTATACTATTTCGTTATGAGGATGATGGGAGAGGAAGGGGCAGGATGTGCAAGCCAGGCAGACCACCATTTGAGGTCATCTGGCAGGCCACAAGGTGGAGAGCATGGGAGGAACAGTTTGTCACCCAAAATGGCAAGCATAGCTTCGAGGTTGGTAAGTATGGGCAGCCTTCTGGAAACACAAGGGTCGCATGTACAAGCTTGCCATGCAATGATTGCACCTTGTGCAATGCATGTGTTTGCTTTGCTTCCCACTCAAAGATAGCTATTAGATACTTGATGTGCTTGGATTCAGTGAGGTGCATCATGCATAGCCAGAGGTCCCAGGTGAGGCCCAAGAAAGTAGGGGTGTCTGAGAAGGGGACGTCCTTGGAGGGCTCCCAGGGAATGCTGAGTTCATTGGAGATGCGATCAATGTCCTCGATGCTGTAACAGAAAACAGTGTCAGCCCAAGTGTGGGGGAATTGGTGGAAGAGGTTTGCAAGTGGAAATGTACAGTCTTCATCAAACACTTCCTGGGAGCCATCAGGTAGCAGAGCACCTGTGAACCAGGATCTGCCGCCACGTGATGTCTGGCTGCCCTGTTCATAGATGCGGCGAGCAGCCTGTGCATGCGTGCAGTTGTAGTCAGCCAGAGCCGAGATCGGGGTGCAGAGAAAAAGGTGGTCATCAACCCATCTTAGGATGGGGCCAATGCCTAGGGAATGCATGATGTCTGCCCCTGCACTGGCAACACTGCCATATAGGCCCCCAGACAGTCCAAAACTGAAATAGGCTGGGGTGTCAACTGCGAATTCAGAGTCAGAGGCGCACAGTCAGGGCATGCCATTGTGAGTGATGTAATGGAATGGTATGGTAAGCTTCAGCCACATCGCGCACAGCCCCCTAGGAGCCGAGCAGGAGGCTGGCAACTACTAAAGACATGATCTCGAAAGTACTGTAAGCAGTAGGAAATAGGGAGGGGTCAACTAGCAAGTTGATGGAGGGAACAGGGAGTTGTGAGTGGGGAAAAGATAAGTTCTGAATGAGGCGGTAGCGGTCTGGTTTCCCAGGTTTTGGGACAAGGGATAGGGGAGAGGTCTGAAAGTGCCCAAACATCGATTCCATTTCAGCTCAGCAAAAAGGGCCAATATGGTGCCCTTTGGTGAATTCTTTATGAGCAATATCCTAGAAGACATTATGGTGTTCCTCAATTGAGGGGTTGTTAGGGAGGGGAGAATAAGTAAGAAAGGGGGGGAAGGCCAGCAGAGAAACCATTAGAGAGTCCATGGTGTATGTTCGGGTATTTAATAGACAGGCCTGCATATGCCAGGTGTGTGCGCCAGGCCTCCAGGTTATAGGAAGTTAGCGCACGGGCGAATCTGAGTGCGAGGGCACTTCTGGGCACCGTGACCTGGCTTGCTGCAACCAGAGCAGGTGTGCTTTGCCAACTTGTAGGTGCGCACACAGCCCCCAGGGCGCTGCCAGTCATTGCATAGGATGTCACCCTCGCTGCTGATGATTCTGCTACCTGAGGAACAGCATGCAAAAGCGGGGGTGCCATCCCAGAGTGTGGGGCTATTGCACTTATGGATGCGGTGTGAGCATCTGCCAAGACAGATGGGACATGCTGAGTTGCAGGAGGCAGGGTCGGGGCAGTTGTGCTTGGAGCCGACGGAGGAAGACTGGCAGGGCAAAGGAGGAGAGGAGGTGGGGTCCTGCGACTGTGTGCTCTTGTGAAATTGAGGGCGCAGTGGGGAGTGGGAGTGGGAGTTGCGACGGCGTTCAGCTTGCGCATTGGCGCATGTGTATCAATGACGGGAGCACCGTGCATCTGGGGAGGAAGGAGAGAAGTTGCCCAGGGAGGCCTCAACCTGGGACATTTAGGGAGTGGGGTTGCAGCATGGTGGTGGTGGAGTGCAGCAGCACCAGTATGGAATAGGAGTAGCAAGGGAGTGGGAGTGGGGGAGTGATGGGAACAACGCCTGTGGGGTGGGGTAGGTATGGGTAAGCGAGCACAATGGGGGGAAAAGGGGACTACTGACCTGGTGCATAACCAGTTCTTGCGCACTTGCTGCTACCTCAAAGGCAGTGGCATTCATGAGAGCGTCGTTGATGATGGCGATATTGAACACCTTGCCATTGCCTAGTTTCAGATCGTCATGCCATTGTTGGTGGACGCGTGATGTGTACAGTAGTATAGCGGAGTTGCCATTGGTGGTACCACGCAGCATGTGGTTTTCCAGGTTCCAGAAAGACTATGCGATCACATGGAAGTGGGGTTTCAGTCATGAGGCCATCTAAATATGGTGGAGAAGACAGTTCTTGGTGAGGAGGAAGTCACCAAAGGTGAGTTCATGATCCACGCATACATTGCATCAGGCTTTGGTGGATGCTGCAGGGCGGAGTGTTAGCATATTGTTGGTGCTGACAAGGCTAAATGTGTCCTCTGCTTGTGTGCAGTTTGTCTTTACTGCTTCCAAACACCCTTGCCTCATGAAATACCACAACTTGATATAATCACTGCTGGATACCAGATTGAGTGCATACTGGGAAGGGCAGGATGTGAGAGTGCTTGGGGGTGGCTCGTCGCTGGTGTCGCTGAACTTTGCTTTCTGCTTCTCGCCCACAGGCACGTCAGGCGCCACATCATCATCAATGAGTGGGGGTTTGGGCCTCTGTGGTGCCTGCTGAGGTTGAGGGGGTTGGGGGGCGGCACCCCCTTCTGGTGGCTCTCTGCCCTCACCTGTGTTCTGTTTATGGGCTCGGGCTGCCTCCCATGTGTTCTCAAGCTGGGCGGTAGCTTGTGATTGCCTCCTGGATGTGGCGGAATGCTTCTAATGCGAAGTCCACGCGATGAATGGGGCCAGGATCAGCCATGAGGAAGGAAAGAGTGTGTGTGTGAAAGGAGTGAAGGAGTGAAGGAAAGCGAAAAGCAGCGAGGATGAGGGGGCCGCGACAAGGATGAGCAAGGGGAAGGTGGCACAAGGGAGAAGAGAGAGCGACATGCCACTCCCTTGCTCATCTGAAGATTTAACACTGTGGCTATGCTTGTTTCTCATACCACCTCAGTGCTGCAAACCCCCAGAGTGCTTATCAAGCTCAAATGGAACAACTCCTTGCCAAGAGGGGTCGTGAGACAGGAGACAGGCAGTCTCGTGTTGGCAAGAGGAAATGTGCTCAAGTGCAAGTAGACCAACCTACACCTGTAAGTCCTCTGCATTTTCTGGATATCTATCTGTATTAATGCCATCTTTAATAGCCTGAGCAAGAGTTATTTGATAGAATTGCAAGCCCTCATACATCACCCACATTTTCTGCTCCTGGGGCAGACAGGGATCTTCAACAGGATCCAGAACAATACAAGGACTTTTTCCTTGATCAAGATCTACCAGTTGGCGGACGCTCTCCCACTCCAGAATGATCACCTTCCCCACCTTCCCTACCACCTTCTCTATCACCTTCTCTACCTCCCCCACCACCTTCTTCACCTCCACCATCACCTTCTCCACCTCCTCCACCTGCTGCTCATCTTCCCCATCACCAACATATACTCTACAACCGCTGTTTACCACCCCCCATTGATTTTGACTAGCTTGCTGAAGCTGTGAGAATTCCACGACTTGAGCAAAACATCAAGTTGGTTAGGCTTGTCAGAAATGCGTCATTTGATGATCCTATAGCCAAATTCACAGACGAAATGCTCAAGAGGCTCCGCAACCCTCCAGAGAGTCAGATTACGATCCCAGACCCTGGCATTCAACATAGCATCTCAGTCTATCTTGCCTTGGAGCATGCATCACAAAATGCCTACAACCGGGTCATGCAGTCGATGCGGCATAATTTCGCAGGCACGAGGGAGTTGATAGTATCCTCTCATTCCATGTGGTCGAAAAACTCATTGCTGCATATACTAGCATTGAACCAATTGAGCATGACATGTGTCCAGACTCTTGCGTTGCCTTCATGGGTCCATTTGCGCATCTCAACAATTGCCTGCTCTGCAAGAAGTCTCGGTGGAATGAGAACAAACACGATAAGGTTCCAGCCAAGACCTTCATGACATTACCAATAGGACCTCAGCTACAGTCACTTTATCGGATTCCTGCTAATGCAAATGAAATGAGATATCTATCTTGCAGAACTCAGGAGATTCTTGACAAGATTGAACACACTGGTCGTGTCTCCATTATTGATGACATCGCAATGGGATGGGACTATTTAGGCGGTGTCTTTGCCGGCAACATCGAAGAGAATGACATTGTGTTGATTACTATGTTAGATGGTGCTCAGCTATACAAAGACAACGAGTCAGATTGTTGGCTGTACATCTGGATCATTGTAAACCTCTCTCCAGATCACCACTATCAGAAGGTGCATGTTTTACCTGGTGGATTCATTCTGGGACCAAAAAAACCTCAAAACCTGGACTTGTTTCTAATTGTCAGTGTTCACCATCTCTCTGCACTGCAAAAGGAAGGACTGAAGATTTGGGATGCTGCTTGCACTCAGATCTTTCTCTCCAATCTGGATCTAGCCTTCACAACAGCTGATGAACCTGGTCTTGTTTATTGGGATGGCCTTGTTGGGCATTGTGGTAAAAATGGTTGTCGTTTATACTGTGGAATCAGAGGGCAACATAAAGATTCACACTCCCACTACTATCCCACACTTCTCCTTCCCAATGACTCCTGCGAAGGGACAAATCACCCTAATATCTCCTCAGTGCATATCCCTCCTGGTGGTGATCAAGAATATTCTGCTAATCTACTACATGTCATCTCCTCTTCGAACCAGTGTCAGTTTGAAATGCATTGGACTGAAACTGGAATCACAAAAGCTTCGATTTTCATTGGTCTTGACTGCTCGCATTCTTTCAGTGTTCCCCTCTGTATTACAATGGGTCTAATGCACTTAGTGGGCGATATTGCTGACCTCTCAATCTCCCTTTGGCGTGGTACGCTTACCTGTGCCCCCACTGTTAAGACCAGTTTTATTCCAGGGTTAACTCTGGGGGAGTCCGGAGTTGAGTGCGGGTGGGACTTGGCTTCACCTTATGTGGTGCGCCCTTGTCTACCACACAATCCTGTATTTCAGAGGAGTGGGTATAGGGAGTAGGGCTTGGCATGGAGTGCACAAACCTGACCAGAGTGGGGTCGGAGCAGAGCCTGTTAAGGCTTGTGGAGAGAGCGGAGTAAGTCTAATGTGATTATCAAACTGAGGTAATGTATGGAGTGTGGAAGTATATATACATAGGCAGAGTATAGAATCTGGTACATACTGCAGACGGAGGCAGAGAGAACATCAAGTCATAGGTACATGAAGTAGTACAGGTGACAAAGGAATGAGGGGCAAGGTGAAACAGATGCGGGAAATGGATGTCCGGAGGTCGGGGTTGCCCTGAGAGTGAATACACACCAGAGTACATGGATCGTGAGTGTGGAGATCTGGAGTAGTACTTAGTGTGGTTTTGGGATATGACACCCACCAACGATGTTACAACATGGGATTGGGCTGTTCTACGCAATGATCCTGTCTGGCAAAATCATGGACATGTAGTTGAGTTGGCGGGGAAATATATGCCAGGTTTGTTTGACACAAAACTCCGGAACATCGCTGAGAAAATCAATACCAACTATAAGACCTGGGAATTCCATCTATACTTGTTTGGGCTTGCTCCTGCACTACTCCATTCCCTTCTCCCCTGACACTTACTGGAAAAATCTGTGCAAACTTGTCAAAGGCTTCCAATTGATTTCACAGCATAGCATAAAACATGAAGACATCATGCAAGCTTGGGTTTTATTGGCAGCTTGGGAACGAGAGTTTGAGAATTCATACTACCAGCGCCATAATGATCGGCTACATTTTGTTTGTTTGTCCGTCCACCAAATCCTCCATCTTGCTCCTGAAACCTTCCAAAAGGGTCCAGGAATTTGTACTGTGCAGTGGACCATTGAACACACCATAGGGAACCTCAAACAGGAAACCGCCAGCCATCCAACTATCTTGTCAATTTTGCCAAAAGAAGGGATCCGTCATGCATGCATTAATGCCTTACTTGCCACTGTACCAGAGCTAGCTCATGATCGCAACGACCTTCCAAGAGGTTCGATTGTCATTGGAAATGGCTATGTACTCCTTCGCAAATGCGACAAACAACCTGTTTCGCCGTCTCATGGCCCTGCTCATGCAATCCAGATATATCTTGATCGTCACACTGGACCACTTCCAAAGATCAAACAGTGGGCACGCCTCCAACTACCCAATGGCCAGATTGCCCACAGTGCATGAAGGGAGAAACTCACTTCTTCTTCCAATGTTCAGATTGCACGTATGGTCAAAGTAAGTTTTTATCTACCTTGCACCTGATGAGATTCTCATTTTCATAGTTCACTTTCCTTAACCATACCATGTTTGGGAAAGTCCTATACTATACATGACTAGCTGTCGAAGAACATAGAGAAGAGTATTGTTTTGCTACAGTTGTGCTCATTCAATCTTTCTCACCAGTTGACAAAGAGATTTTGTGGGCATCTCAAATGACATTGATGTTTTGTCAGAAAACTGATGCAGTCCTTGCTATCAACATACAAGATATAATCAGCATGATTGTGATGATTCCATATGACTTGCCAGAAGAGCCACTGGAAGAAGGTATTCAGTACCCTATTGATTGAGATGTCGTCCAGCCAGTCCTCAAGGACCCAGCACTCCTTGAGGACACCATAAAGCTCTGTGCAAGAATCCAGGTCATTGTAAGTGACAGGAGATGCAACAGTGCCTTTCCCAGCTGTACCAAAGGCTCAAAACAGCGGAAAATTCGTGTAGGCAACCATGCCACTACTGAAATTGATGGTGCATCCATATGTGAGCCCCCCCTTCTTGTGTTTGTTGCTAAAGCCTGTACAGCTATTGTTGTCTTCAGCAGTGCTGAGACAAAGAAGGACATGAAGGAGTAGGGTGGGATTCTTGTCGATGTGAAAAGGTCTCATGATAGCATAGAGGCCATGAATGAAGCATCCAAGGGTGAGCTTCCGACCACACAACGACATGCAGATATAGAAGCCGCAGCCAATCTGGGAAGTTGTGACAAGGCCAGTGTGTTCAATCATCTGGATGAGAGCAGCCATGTACATGGACAAAGCAGATTCTTGTTTGACTTCACAGTATACATACATCACACTGGCAGGGATGTGATCAACTTCCTTGGAACCCATTTGGAACAAGAATGACATCAGGTTTTCTGGCGCTCTTGCTCAAAGAGCTCGCATGTTGTCGCCAATGCATACCTGGCACATTGCCATTACCTTATAAGCACATGAGAGGACCTAATGCACTGTTTGATCAGCTTTATGATCTCATTTCCACAGTTTAAAATGCACACTGTCGAATAGGTTCACAACTGACCTCTCGGGGTCTTTACTGCAGCTAGAATAGTCCCATTTGCCATCACTATACAGGTCCCACAAAGTCATCACAGCGAGGAGCTCATCTAGTACTTTGCGTGGGGTATTACCTAGAAATCATTTGGGATTCTTGAAGTCCTGGGGCAGGGCCATGTAAGGAAAGACACTGAAAGGATCTATGTCTCAGGAGAGTATCAGACTTTTTGTCTCTAGCTTGATGAGTGGATCTACGTCTTAATGCCAAGGATTTAGGTCGGGTTGGGTTTGAAACAAACAGGGCTGCAATGGAATCATAGGTTAAAGGGAAACATCTCGTCGCAAAGGTCACTTGCAGTAAAACAATATGGTGGGCGATCAGCAGCTCCCCCAAGGAACTGTGACACATCATTTCCCACATTTGACATGGTGAATTGAACTGAAGTAACTAGTCAAGAGAAAGGTGAATGCGACTAAAAGGCAGGTGCCAAAGTGAAGTTGGAAGGCTGGCAAATCAGTGTTGCGCTTACATAGGCTCTATGTTGGAAATTTTGTGTATAAGTATATCAAGCCCTCTGGGCGCTCCTGGACCCTCCCCCCTTGGTTTTGGGCCAAGTTGTCTATTTAGTAATGAAGTGCTATAATGGCAATATCATTCTACCCAAATGTATATCGCAGGGAGGCTGAAGTCGTAGTGATAAGCACAATGAACACATGTGCTTGCATTTACTCACATCTGTGTCTATCCCACTGTCGTAGATACTAGTCGCCTTCGTTAGTGACACACAATAGTCAAGCGGTCAGTGATTGGTTAAGGAAGTGCAGACTTCATTCTGGATGTGTGAAATCAGTCATGGGAGATCAGTCATCAAGGTGTACTACTAACAGGACCAAGACATGACCAGAACAACAGACACATTCTAGTGTTCACGCCTACAATAATACATGTGTCTAGCCACACAAACCACATCCAACGATTGCTCAAGCGGCTTGCTGGGCTTGGTAATACATATCTAGTGATAGTGTCAGCAACGTCCAGAGGACACACTGTTCTCACATGAACCAGCAATGGCAGTTTCGAATGCCATCTCTAAGTTGGAAGCATCCAGCACCAAAGTCTCAATGAACAATAGCTCATTTTCAGCTGCAACATGTCAATAAACCAAACCATCACGGACCTCCCCAAACTCATCGATCTAGAAGACAATGACGACAAAGAAGACAAAGTGGCTCTGGTCCGCTTCACCTGGAAAAAGGATTTTTGAACCGGGGATCTGAGTCAACACCAGACTTCCCTTCTGTTACGTGCGCACCTATACTTGTATCTACTTCGTCGAAGTCTATGTGAATCCCAGTACAATTGATCTCCCCCTCACACACCATGAAAGTTGTTGACACCCGAGCCCTCATTGACAGTGGTGCAGATATCTCCTGCATCGACTGGGACTTCATCCACAAACACAAAATCCCCACCACGAAACTCAACATTCCTATCAAAGTCAAAAACATTGCCCAAACTACAAATGAAAAAGGAGCCATATGGTTCACTTGTACCTTGTTCCTCAACATCGAAGGGATCACTCAGAAAACCCTCTTTTATGTCATGAACTGCAGATGAGAAAACATCATCCTCGGACTCCCCTGGCTACGGGCTACCAACCCCATTATCTATTGGTCTCGACAGACCATCTTCATCTCCGAATCATGTGACCAATCCAAAGACCTATATTCCTCCTACTACACAGATTCTGAACGATACAACAGATTTTACCAAAAAGTCCAACCTCGTCCCTCTCGTCATGTACATGTCGATGCTATCACAGATGAGCGTCTCTATGAATTCTTGGATGAAGAATCCAAGAACCAATACCTCACCCGCGAGCGGCAGAACAGTTACTGCAGCCGTATCATTTGAGGAGACGTCAAACATTTTCTACCCAACTCCCCCACCATCACTCACTTAACCAAAGCTATTGAGCTCTCTGTAGCCGAAGAAAAGGCTAAAACTCCTGTCGTTCTTCCCCCAGAATATTCCAACTACACTTTGGTTTTCTCAGAAGAAGCGAGCCACCACCTTCCTCCCTTTCGTCCTTATGATCACAAGATCAACCTCAGTGAAGACTTCATACCCAGTATCGGGAAAGTCTACCCTCTCTCCCCGATCGAACGAGAGGCCACTGAGAAGTTCATTGAGGAAAACCTCGCATCTGGAAAGATCCGACCATTGAACTCCCCCTAAGCATCACCCTTCTTCTTCGTTCAAAAGAAGGGGATTGATCCCACCGACCCAGAGAGCATCAAAAAGCACATCCGTCCCTATCAGGACTACCGAAAGCTCAATGAGGCCACAAGACGAGACACCTACCCCCTTCCTCTTATCTCAGACCTCCTTGACAAGCTTAAAGGTGCAAAGGTCTTCACCAAGTTTGATGTTCGGTGGGGGTACAACAACGTCCGGATCAAAGACGGACACCAATGGAAAGCCGCATTCATCATGCACAAAGGGCTCTTTGAGCCGAACATTATGCTCTTTGGACTTTGTAACTCCCCCGCCACATTCCAGCGATTCATGAACAACTCATTCCGAGACATGATCACTGAAGGATGGCTCGTCATCTACATGGACAACCTCCTTATCTACTCCCCTGACAAACAAACCCACACCGAGCACACCCAACGAGTTCTTCAACAAATGAAGGAACTTGACCTACACCTGAAACTTGAGAAATGCAAGTTTGCAACCACTGAAGTTGAATATCTCGGGATGATTGTCAGACCCGACTCCCTTGCCATGGACCCCACCAAACTTGATGGCATCGCTTTGTGGCCAATACCAACCAAGGTGAAAGATGTTCACTCTTTCCTTGGTTTCGCCAATTTCTACAGACGGTTCATTCCGGACTACTCCACCGTCACTCGTCCTCTTCTTGATCTCACCAAGAAGAACCATCCCTGGTCATGGTCCCCCAAATGTGAAGAGTCATTTGCATCATTAAAACACCTCTTCCTCTCCAAACCTGTCCTCCGCCTACCTGACCTCGCAAAACCCTTCACTATCACAACGGATGCCTCCAAACATGCCATGGGAGCAATTCTCCTTCAGACCAACGCCAATGGAGACTGGCACCCCTGTTCCTATCTCTCTCAATTGTTTATCCCAGCTAAACGAAACTATGACATCCATGATCGCAAACTCCTTGCGATCATCTGCACCTTGAAGTCATGGAGACACTACCTCCATGGTTCCTCTTTCCCTGTCCAGGTTTTCACAGATCACAAAAACCTGACATACTTCCGTCAAGCCCAGAACTTGAACCACCGTTAAGCCCATTGGTTGCTTGATCTTGCCGACTTCAATTTAAAGATCATCCATGTCCCAGGACGCCTCCTTGCCGGTCCTGATGCCCTCTCCACCGCCCTGATCTTTGTCCTAATGACAACAATAATGAAAACACTGTCCTCCTCCCCAACTTCCTCTTCATCAACATCATTGATACCGTCCTCCACGATGCTATCACCTCCTCTTTCCAATCTGACCCACTTGTCCTTGAGCAGCTACAAACCCTCAACTCTGACATCCCTTCCGCTTTCCACTCCCAACTAGCTGACTGGCAGATCGAGTCCAGCGTCCTTACCTACAAAGGTCACATTTATATTCCCCCTTCCAGTACTCTTCGCCATGACATCGTCTCTCACTGTCACAAACATGTCGCTGCTGGACATCCTGGGTTTCTCAAAACTCATCAGCTTGTCAGCGCAGAATTCTAGTGGCCCGGTCTTGCGCAGTATGTGCATAAGTACATTGAAGGCTGTGGTATTTGCCAGCAGAACAAGTCCAATACCCATCCATCCACTCCCCCGCTCACGCCCATTCCCTCCTCCGCCTCCCGTCCCTTCCAGCAGGTTTCTTGTGATCTTATCACAGATCTTCCTTCCTCATCTGGTTTCAATTCTCTCCTGGTCGTGGTCAACCATGGACTTACTAAGGGGGTAATTCTCTGCCCCACTAAGAAAACTATCACCGCCGAGGGTGTAGCTCCTCTCTTCTTCCACAAAGCATACCTCCGCTTCAGACTCTATGACAAAATCATCTCAGATTGTGGTCCACAATTCGCCTCTGCCTTTGCCCGCAAACTAGGTCGTCTCCTCCAATACGACCTCTCCCTCTCTACTGCGTACCACCCCCAAACCGATGGAGGAACTGAACAAGTCAACCAAGAGGTTGAGACCTATCTCCGCATCTTCTGTGGCACTAACCCCACCTCGTGGTCCAAAATGATCTCCCACACAGAATTCGTGCACAATCACCATCTCCACTCTGTCACCGGTCAATCCCTGTTCTATCTCATGATGGGATATGAACCCTGTGCCCTTCCATCAGTTATCTCCGACTCTTCTATCCCTGCAGTAGAATCCCGCCTTAGATCCCTCGCTGCAGCACATCAAGAAGCCCTTGCCACACATGAGCTCGCCCGTCAGGTGATGAAATCACGAAATCACCGCAAGTTTACTCCTTTTGAGAAAGGAGACAAAGTCTGGTTGGAAGCCAAGAACCTCAAATGTTCTGTCGCCAACCCAAAGTTCGCCCCGAAATATGAAGGACCATTCACAATCACGAATGTCTTATCTCCCATCATGTATCAACTCTGACTCCTACGAACATGGAAAATTCACAACGTGTTCCACGCCTCTCTCTTATCTCCGTATCGTGAGAATGACATCCATGGTCCGAACTTCCCCGCTCCACCACCAGATCTTGTCAAAAGAGAAGAAGAATATGAAACTGAGAAGATCTTACGCCACTGTGGGAACCTGTCGGCATGAATGTTCCTAGCCCATTGGAAAGGGTACTTGGCAGAAGAAGATTCTTGGATAGCCAAGTGGGACTTGAAACATGCAAAGTCCGCTCTGGAGGACTATAAGAACCTTCACCCCTCCGTCTTCTCTCCTTCCTCTGTACCCTCATCATCTTGTCATCTATCCAGGAAATAATGGCTATCTCTCCCCCCTGCCGCACCTCTGTGTCTCTTGACTCTATGACCTCCACTTCATCCCTCTCTGGAACTATGTACATCGACTCTCCTGCTCTCTCGTCATCCACCCTCACATCCCCTGGATGGGAAACTCGTAATCTTCTGACCCAAATCTCAGTGTCAGAAGGGTCTGACTCTTCCACCAACCCTCAAGTCTGGTCCCCTCCTAGGGATGATCAAGATGCACTTCCTACCCGTCCTCATCCTCTTCCTATGAACATTACCTTAGAGAATTGGCTCTCCTCTCCTCCACTTCGTCCTTCGTCTCCTCCTCCCTACTATCAATCAAGAAATTCCATCACGTCCATTGACGTCCCCCTACATGCCCACAGACACCACGAACCACTCCCTGCAGAGATTGTTCCCCACGTACACAACCTCTTGATGTTGTCCCATCTAGCCAGGACCATCGACAGCTACCTTAACAAAGGATCTGCCCTTGGCAGCCTCTATTGTGCCTACCTCCAGACTGAAACCATTGGGCTACTAGTGCCCACCCCTGTCCACAACCAAGTGGCACACAACCTCCAACTCACAGTCGCACAAGCTCAGGGAATCATTCAAGCAGACCTGATCTCGGCAATGCACCAGTTAGGCATGCCTGAGTTCCTTGCTGATATCGATGGATACCTCGCCAACCAAACCATGAGTCGTCTTGACCGTTTCAGAACTCCTCCCTCCGTGTCCTCCTCTCCCTTAGATACCGATGAGATCAAAGCCCTCTACATTGCAGAGAACCAATGGGCTCGAAAGCAAGAAGATCGCCCCTTACCACCTAGTCATCCATGCTGCCATGAAGCGTGCTTCGTATGCCGACACCTTGGACACACTCAGGTATACTGCCACCTCTATGAATGCCCCACGTGCTTTCACATTGCCCCGGGACATACTCAAGCGCATTGTCCTCTTCGTCATGGCCAAGATGCTCACCACTCATCTTCATCCTCCTCATCCTCTCTGCCTGTCTCTTGCTCTCACACCCAGGCTACTCGTCGCTCATGTCGGATGCATCCTACAAGAGGACCCCCTCGCCGTTCCTCTGCTCGTGAACAGTCTCCATTGGTCGGCAACAAACTTTACGACGCTGTCGCTAAAGCGAACATGTCTGGATCTCTGGGTCCTTACTAAAGGTCTGATCCTCATCGCTGTCTCAGACATACAACGGGGGTAATGTTATGATTCATTTCCTCTTGTACACTTGGACTGTTTTTTTCTTTCTCAATTACTCATCACTCACTCATAATCATGCTTATCCTCCATAGCTTCTACATGACTCATTCTCTTCAATGACTCATTTCAATTACACCTCTTGTTTCATGTGATTCCATTGTATTCTATGATTACTCACTGGACTTCTCTTTGACCTGCCCTGAACCGTTCTAGGGCGTATATATACCTTGTCTCTACCCATGTATTTCCTCACGCTTGATCTTCTCTCTTGTACCTCGATACCTACTTGGCACACCGAGAATACAAGCACCTCTTTCTCCTTCTCTCGTCCCTTGCCCCCCTTAGAGGTCCTGCCGCTACCTTGAAGCGGTTGCTCATCGTTCTACACCTTCGTCGGCTCCTTGGTAGCATTAGACTCCAAGGCTTGCCCCACTCTCCTTGTCGTCATTAGAACACAAGGCCCGAGTCCACTGGTTAGTCACATGTCGTGACTGAACCCTTGACCCTGTGACTCCCCATCACACTTGAGAGGCTACGACCGACTCTACCTGAGCCAGTCGTAACACTGTGTACCTCCACGATATAGCATGACCTTGGCCAGAATGTCTGATTGATCCTCTGCGCCGAGGTGCGTGCGAAGCATCTTCATGGCCTACATACAACATCAGCTATTTTCAGCAAGGGCACAATGACTACTCACCAACTCGCATGCTTTGCAGATCTAGAATGTGTGATTTGATCATGAGCTCACACCGTCAGGTGGGATACAATCAGAAGCACCTTGCAAAAGAGAATCACCCAAATCCCATGCTTCATCAAAAACCACATCAACCCAGTTGTTTCCAACATTGAGCTGGTTTTCCCCAACTTGGATGCTTGTTCATCAACATACGGTGGGTCCCAGACAATATAATCCTTGACTCCAGACGGAGCACCATTTTCTGTGATCGCTTCCACATTCTGTGGGATGAAGCTCAGCCTAAGGTAGGCTTGTGACAGGGGTACATACTTCAATGTCGAACAGGTGTGTCGTGTGCTGTACTGGTTTTGCAATCATAGCACTGCAAGATACAAACATGATATCTCAATCTTATGTGGGCGCATTTTCTCAGGCTGCCCAAGTTATCAAGTAAAAGCACTTACTTCCAACCGCCAGATGACTTGTGCAGCATGGCTCAAGGAGTATCAGTGCATAGTCTGCCATCGTAAAGAAACGGAGTACCTGCCAAACAGCTTGGCATAGTAATGGAGCTTGTGAACTGCCATGAGCTTGAAATTCCCCAAAAATCTGCAAGATTATAAGACTGCAGGGTGCACCTGAAACCACGGATGACCTCCAGAGTTCTTCATGGGGCAATATCGATGCATGCATTGCATCCTGGAGGAAATGAGTGTGGATGAATTCGGTACCATAATGCTGCATACAAAGTTGGTAAATATAACAGAGGCGCTGCCTTGAATCTCTGTCAATCATGCCACTACTGTTTTAGTATAGGCCAAAAGGACAGAAAAGAAACACACCCACCCTGTGTTCCTGTGGTGTGCCGCTGTCATAGGTGGCTACTTTGACGTGTTGAAGTCCTAGACATGACCACAATAACTGCTGCAACACTGTTCTTTGGTCCTGTGCCAAAGCTTGCAGCACACAAAGTTGACCCAAACCACACACGACCTCCTTTTCAAGCTCACCTTGGTCGGGTATACAAAGATGACAGTTGTACTGGAATTCTCTTTCAACAGTCCCAACAGGGGAACTTGGCTCTGCTTCAATATTGAAGTGGCTTGAGGAGATTGGGATCAAAATACCTGCTCTTTCCAGAGGCAGTACTCATTGACATGATGACATGCTGCTTTTTCACAATTGCATTGACAGCAGCCACCTGGTGCCAATACAACGATGCAATTTTCCTCTTGTCATGCAGCACATCTTGAATTGTCTCAGATAGCAGTTTGTCCAAGATCCCTGTAGCAATCATCTGTTTCATTCAATGCTGTAAGTAAAGTACGACCTGCTTTGTCTTGCTTCTCTCACATTAAATGTACCTCGGTCGACGATTTGGTTCTTGTACCATTCTTGATCACAAATTTCTTGGATAAACTCACCAATGGAAGGTCGCTCCTCCGGGCCTGGGATCGTCACCAGCATGTCCTCAGATGGCATAGCTTTGACAAGGATTTTGGATTTGTGGGAATATGATCCCACGCAGCAGCTTGAAGAAGAGCGATAGCATCTTCGCCTACTGGTGTCACGGCAAGAAGCCTAGAGCAACAACTTGGAGGAAAGCAAGGTTCTGTCAAACAATGGACTTGCTCATCAACAGCACACGTGAATCGCCCATCACAGTGTTCAATCTGTTTCTTCGTCTGTGCAGGTGTCAGTGTGAGCAGAAGCAAAAATCCATCACTAACGAATAAAGCTGTCAGCACGCAATGTATGCACATCAATGTAAAAGCTACCCAGATGGCTCCTTCATCTCCTTTGAATTCTGTGCAAATTCATGCATCGGGACATGCTCTTCTTCTTCTACCCCAGGAAGCTGGGATAAAGAAGGGGTGGCAAAGCTGGGACTGCGAGGTCTGCTGCATTGTTGTTGAGGGAGCGTGCCTGCATGTATGCACAGGTCATCATGGGGTATGTAGGCGAATTTGATGAGATCGGGACAAAGTGCTCTGGTTAGTTATCAGTAAGAATGAATGTGAAAACTGTGTCACATACTTGAGTTTGGCGACCTTGGCAAGATTGAGTTTCCTTGCGTTTCATGTAGTCTCACTCTGAACACTGAACATGCCAAGCCAAAACTTATGAGCATGACACAACATGATACGTGATGTGACAAGTGTATGTCACACATCTCCAAACCCCACTTGGGTCCGCCCACCCCCACCCACTAAAAAGCAAGAAAAGGCATTGAAACAGCCACTCATCATGCCCATGCAGAAGCAGCAAGAGGAGGCAGGTGCGTCCTGGCCACCAAATCTGCGCATTGGAAAGTCGCTGAGGTCAACGTGGAAAACATGTTGACTGAGCGGTAGCGGTGTTGGTTGCCTTGATATCACCCAGGTTGGTACTGTGATTGTGTATGCAGAAAGTAGTTGCATCACATCCGTGGTCATGGGGCCAATCCAGGGGATTTCCTGGACAAGATACCCCAGCAGAAAAGTGAAGGAACGCCACCACTCGATGACCTAGAGAAACTCTGTGACCTGGTATTGTGCGCCGCAAGTTTCTTCCATTATGAGCCCATGGTTGTGATCGACGCACTCGATGAATGTGCGGATGTCGAGACGCTCCTGCCTGCACTTGTCACACTGAGTCAGCGATATTCTGTTGTTGGTGATGAGCCGATTGAGATTTTTTCAATGTGTGCTTCAGCCCAGAGACCTTATGCGGCTACTGATCTTGGATCCACAGAGCCCTAGACTCTTTGCTGCGTGGACTTGCAGGCTATCAACCACATCCTCATGTACACAAGTCACCATCAAACACCCACTCAGGTCAGGTTCAATTTTTGTCTGTGTCAAGGAGCTTGGCAGCGCCAGAAATGCACCTCCTTCACTCTGTTTATCAAAAGGATATTCTGACTCACGGGAGACACTACGCTTGCGTCCCTGTACCTCTCATGTCGGTGAACCACTGGTCAGAAACCACCTACTCCCAAGTGTACCCTCCTACTTGCTCCCACTCGGCTTTTCTTTTCTCGCAAGAGATATTCTAAGATAATTGACCTTCTACAGAACTAATTGAGGCTTATGCAGCTGTAGATCCATCCACACCCACCTGGTACACAGAATGATTGGGCCTTTTGAAGAGGTGTATTCACCTCAAAAAATGATTTTTGGACATGGCAATGAACCTGTCTGAGAACACACATCAGAAGCAGTGACAGACATCTGTCACACCACCTGCCACCTCACAAAGATCACAATGTGACAGTGTCCTGACAAGCGACTTGCTCAATGTATCATCCACCAACCTCTCATCCAGCCCATCTCTGACATGCTCACTCACCACCCCACCTCTCCTGCACACCTGCCTTTGCCTACCCAACCCTCTAGCATGTTGCCCTCGCCTCGCACCTCATTATGCAGTGAGACAACAACACTTTGGGAATGTAGTAGCAAACATATTATCGCAGCAGAGAAAGCGCAGCTGGCACCAGCACTTGGTCCTTGTATAGTGAAGACCACTTACCTAGGGACATCCACATACCACCAGAGCCACCCGATGTACCAGTGAACCCACGGCCCTTGACATTTCTTACTGCTAATTTGTACGTTGGGTCCTCCGGGTTATTTGGTGCACCTGTAGTGAGTTTGCCTCATCCTCACATTTCAACTATTTCCTATTGTTCTAGTTCATCCAGTGACTTCTTCAACTTTGTTGTAGTGTCCTCAATATGCCTTGATGCTGGCAATACGTCTGGTACTCACGCCCCTAAAGCTCACAGGCATCCACCTCCCCCATTTGAGCTTGAAGCTCTAATGTCGACAATACAAATGTGCACTCTCCAGATACAGGGTAAGGATAGTGAATGAGTGACATAGTCGCACTCATAGCTGTCAAGCATGATTCAGGGCACAAGAACAATGAGGATGGCGATGGAATAGATGAGAAAATATATTGCATGGGTGTGAGTGTGAGTGAGGCATGTCGCGTCACAAGTTGAAACTTGAAACAAAAGCACTTATTACCTGCTACTTACTCTATATGGAAATACTGTAACTTGATATAGATGCTACAAGTAGTGTTTCTTGAGGAGGTTTTGGAACTCTGGGACAATGGGAAAAATTTGACTTGTGATCCTTTAGAACTCCTGGAAAGCTAGAAATGAAAAGGACTAGTGGCCTGAAATGGCCAGGATGATCTGGGGCTTTGGTGTTAAAAATCTGGGATTGTGTGGAATTCCTAGGAAGTTGGGACTGGTGGCCTGGAAAGGCTAGGGTGATCTGGGGCTCTGGAATTCAATGTCTTAAAAATCTGGGATTGTTCGGAATTACTGGAAAGTTGGAACAAAAAGGCTAGTTTGCTGATGAGGGTCAGGGAAACGTACACACCCCCAGCTTCAGACTAGTCTTACATAACCTATTTGTACATATATATATCAGCTCACCCAACATGAACACATCTTGACCTCGAACCATCACCTTCTCCTTTTGGAACAGCAACATCATGCTTCTCTTACAGCACTTTGCCAGATCCAAGGCGAGCAACCAACACACAACATAGCCCCTGGCATCTTCTAACAGATCACACAGACCAAAGACTTGACGAGCCTGCTGTGTGAAATCTTGCTCACAATCACCACACACTTGATGGTCGACAACCTGTTGATATTGGCTTAGGTCAACAAGCTGCTAAGGGCAATCGCAATAAGGATCAACCTCAAAGGACAATGCTCACACCATGAATTGCATGACATCCTTCATCCACTATGTGCTGGAGCTAGTTACAGGATATGCAGTGAGGCTGCAAGTCAGACAGAAAGCCGACCTCTGGTCCCATTCCTGATCTACACAACCGAGGAAGGAAAATAGCAATGTACCTATCATCTGTCAGCCAGAACGATACAACAACTTTTGCAACTGGGTGTATCATGGGCAGAAAGAGTGCACCTGAAAGGCTTCAAGACATTGACCATCGGACTGCAGATGATAGATCCATTGTCAAAGATCATCACATCAGAAGTTTTGACAAAAATCACAGCCCCGATCCAAATGAAAGAGATGCCAAAAATGAAGCTTTGATACTCAATCTTTACAATCTAGGAAAGGTCAAAGAGGAAGAGAAGAAAAGTGTGGTACATTTGTTGAAAGAGTTGAGAAGGGCATGCAAACAGCACAGAATATACTACAACATCTGTCCAAACATCATCCTACCTATCCTTTAGAGGCACAATACACCAGTGTGATGTGCAATCACCAAATTAAATTAATCACTCCATTTGTATTTGTGTACAAACACCTCTTGATCCTTAACCAACACCTTACCGTTTTGGAAGCCAATTTAACAAGCACAAACTGTAGGGATTACGATATGTCCATTTTCTCCAGTCG
>JBBPOH010000055.1:0-25883 GCA_038091335.1 Phylloporus arenicola | reverse complement strand
TGGATCCACAACGGTCGCAGTTACCATGAAGATCGGATGAACCAGCATGGGCAGAAAAACGATTGGGGCACGTCTACAACACGTTATGACAAGGAATAGCACAACGCACACACGGTATTCGTACTTTATTGATGTGCCCTTTCATGCCACAGGTGTAACACGTCTTGCTAATCGGACAGCTTCTTGTAGAGTGTTCATCGCGCGCACCGCAAGTCAGACACTGAACGAGCACATGAGCCACAATTCGCACCAGTATTGTATGGCTTACTATCAGTACGGGACAGTCATAACTCTTGTGGTCGCCTTCTGCACCACAATTCTTGCATTTGAAAACTGATGACCGCGCTTGGTTGGCTTGCTCTTCAACTTCGAAATAGCGAATCAACCCAGGACCCTTTGAACGGAATTTGTGGCAGATTCGAGAGAACAGACACGACGAAACAGACCTTGCGATCTTCGTAATCCAGATACTCTATGTATTGTTCGTCATCTGAACTTGGCTTCGGGGATGGGATTACCGAGACAGAAGTAGGACCATTGCCATGGAAAACCGTAACATGAGATGGCAGTAATAATTTACTGTCATCTCCGTTAGGTTTCCCCGGTTCAACAGCGCTATGGTCTCCAGCTATTGGTGCCGCCGCGTGGTCGAAGAAGAAGAGGCCAGGTTCATCCGTGGTGGGTGCAGTAGTTGGCTGCGGTATCGACGTAGATTGAGGTCCGTTGAGCTCGTCGAGTTCGTTTTCAATGTCCTGTGAATGGGCCCTCGAAGGCTGGGCAGAACTGTTGGTAGGGCCATCACTGGACAGACCATTGGGCGTTTTTCTTTTCATCCTCTTCCGTTTCTTGTCTACTTGTGTTCGGCTGCGGGGTCCAGGAGTGTTGGCCTGATCAGATGAGATCTCAATGATCTCGCGTTGAGGCGACACGGTGAGGTCGATGATTTCTGCCATCCGGTGGTTGTGAAGGATTGGTCAACCGTTTGTCCCTAATGCGCTTGGACCTCTTCAATACCGTACATTCATTTGAACAAAAAGATACTTATGTAGTTTTATACACACAGAACAACAAATCATAGATTAACCATCACTAGCACAAAATTCAACAGACTCGCATCTCTCCACTTACACCAACTGGTCTATAATTCAAAAAGCATGAGATGAAAGAGTAAATCTCTTGAAGGTATACCTGAACAAAAAGGTAAGCTAGATCTCATCTTCGAAAGACTGTCTACGCACCCGAGGAAGGCAAGATCTTTCTGAGCCGCACCAGCGGTTGCGGTAGGCGCTTCCGCAGGGCTTTGATCAATCTCGTCCGTAGGAAAGTAAGAGGTGTCCGTTATTGAGCGAAGATTGGGTATGAAGGGGGCATCGATACGGCGAATGGAGTCCCAGTCAACTCCGTAGAAAAATGGGTGATTCTTGATTTGATCTGGGTTCAGTCGACGGTCTGGGGAAGTCATGAGCCTAGAATACCGTCAATATGAGACTCCGGGGCAAATAATCTGGGCTTTTACCTGCGGATCAAGTCCTCAGCTTCTCGGCTCAAGTGAACATCGTCCGGGAACGCCAGGTAATGTTGCCATTGCATGATTTTTTGATACGTCTCGTGCGTTGACTCTGAGCAGAAGGGTGGATACCCAACCAGGCACTCGAACGTGATTGCCCCAAGCGACCACCAGTCGCACTCACTTCCGTATCCCTTTTGCTGGAATATTTCTGGCGCGATGTAGTCTGGTGTGCCTACAGTGGAATATGCCTGTAAATTTCAAATTGTATCGCATCAGCGTGTACCTGAGATGCTGAACAAAAATATGCATACTAGCTTACGCCGGTTCGCTTTCCAGGTCGCAATCTGATCCTTATTAGACATAGTCAAGTGAATGGCGTTCACCGTGACGCTATTCCGCGCTGCAGAAGCGGCTGATTGAGGATTGCTTGCTGAATCCAACAGCCTCTGATAGTAACTGGAGTCGTGTTGCTTTTGAAAGCCAGTTGAAAGACCAAAATCAGAGAGTTTGATGTGACCATCTTTATCTATCAGTATATTGTCCGGCTTGATGTCTCTGTAAAAGAATGTTAAGGAAATGAGTCAAATATACCAGAAGAGTTGGAAATCTCTCCACCTATGGATAAATCCCAGTTTATGGACGGCCTCGATGGCGAGGGTACATTGTGCTATATAGAAACGAGTGACATCCTCCGAGAAAGTGTCATACTTGATAAGCATGGTCATGAGATCTCCGCCGGGAAGAAACTCCATGATTAGATACAGCGTCTGAGCATCCTGGAAAGAATAAAAGAGTTGCACAACCCAGGGGGAATTAGATTCTGCAAGGACATCACGCTCAGCGCGGACGTGAGCCAGCTGTGGAGCCATGCATTGTCTCAGATGACGGTTAACTATTACTTGAAACACACCACGCACTTGATCCTTCTTCAGCATCTCATCTTTCTTGAGAGTTTTCATCGCATAAATCTTGCCAGTGTCAAGTTTCTGAACGAGGCGAACCTATATCGGTGGCAGAGTCAGAAGGAAATGGACAACGCAATAAGACAAGGAACCCCGCACTGACTTCCCCGAACGCGCCTTTCCCGATCACTTTAACCGTCCTAAAGTCATCCAGACCTAGACGTGTTCGTCGGAGGCGGAGGAATGTTGATTCTTTCTTCCCCAACTGCTGCAGATGACGGATCTTCCTCTCGTCCGACATCATGACGTCTGCCTGAAGCTTTCTCTCTAGCTCAACGCGCCTTGCGAGTCCAGCATCAAATGATGTTTATGTCGAGACTGAAGTTGACAACCATGCGTACCTAGAGTTCCGCTCGACCGCAGCATCCACGGCGACCTTGTAGAAATGCTCAAGCTTTAGCTGGGCAGTTTTGGCGCGAGGAGTAGCATCGTCCGAGAAACCAGAAGAGCTGCGCTCAAAGTAAACATAATCTGCGGATGGGGTCGTGGCTGTTGACGTCGATGACCGCGTGCTGGTGCTTGAGCGCTGCATATCGCAGTATTACTACTTGTTACAAAGCGACGACGACGAGGTGTGCCTGAAGGCTGGACTTATCCGATCTGAGTCGCGATGGGAACCGGCTTATACGAGTGCAGAAAATTACTATGCAAGTACAGTAGAAATTGGGTGGTGGGGGTGGGATCTCCAACGTTTTCCTACACACCCTCGAGCCTCGATACAACCTCGGACACTTTGGACTTGTCCATCAGTTCACTGTCTGTTTCGTTACCAGGGCCAGCCTCCGAGGCACACCGAGAGCAAGTACACGCGAATCCCCACCCCCGCGCTAGTTCCATGCGCCTGCGACGACGGCAATCTTCTACGCTCTCATCATCATGTTGGGTGACGTCAACATACGCAACAGTAACTTGGTCTCCTGCCTTGAGAGAGCGGGTGGCAATGAGATGCAGCTCGGATGTACCGTTGAAGCGTGGCCAAGCGGATGGATCGCACGAGTGAGTGAGCTGCATGACGCGTGTGCGAGGTCAACTTTAATTTCACACATAGGTTCTTGGAAGTACGCACGTAAGAGGATAGCAAGTAGAACCCAGCTCCAACCTGTTTTTGAGTACCATACGGAGTGCGCGTCTTTTCCGCATCCTCAGGCCTCACCGTTGGTAGCGGCTATACGAGTAGTAGAAATACTCTAAGCGTCTTTTCATAATCGGAGACTGAACACTCACCTTATCGTCTCTGCCGTCTTCAAAGCAGACACCAAATGCATTGTATGCCATCATACCAAGGTAAACAGAGAGCCGTTCCTCGGTTGCAAGGTGTTCCAATCCTGGAATCGCAAGTTGCAGCAAGGCTTTGAACAACTTGCCGCCGTCTTCAAAGGCACCCACGTCAAGGTAGCGCAATCGCTCGAGATGGTCATTGAACGTATAGTCACCATCGTCTGTTAGCACTACATTGGGATTTACCAACGGTGGGTGCCCCATGGATGACATCATCTGTCCTGTTTCGATGGAAACTTGGCGTGCAATGACGCGTACCATCAGCTCTGGCGCAACTTTGCCACTCTTTTTAATGTATTCAGCAAATGCTGCTTGGGCGCGATCTCTCTCGTCCTTGGAAAAGTTAGCGGCTTCAGGGATCAGGTGTTCGGGAAGGGGTGGGTCGAGTGTGAAGAGTATGCCTTGAGAGTAGGTCTTCGCCTGAAGAAGACAGTCGTTCGAGCAATAGACCGAATCAAAGCGATCCGCATCGGGACGGACAGCAGCATCTCCTTCGATGGGACACAAGCAGTGACTACAATGGATTCCCTTTCCTTGGAGATCCGCATCAAGAGCAGTGGCGATGGGTTCTTCCTTTGGGTGTGGAAGAGAAATGGATCAAGACTGGGTTTTGGTAAGTGGTGGTTTGGTACCTACCTTGTAAATCAGGGCACCAGGTTCGAAATCCTTCGTGCAAACCACGACCTTCTTGCGCGTGGCCGCAGCAGCAGACTGCCCTCTGCCCTCCTGAGGGACTTCGACATTTTGTATGGCAACATTCATCTCTTTACGCGGAAAAGAGTTGTAGTAACCTATTCATTATGGCTTAGTTCATTGAAATGCTTTAATTATCAATCAGCAAGGCATACATACCTTCGGCGCGAGTCTTGACCTGCAGGGACAATGGTTTCAAGCGGTTTCGCGATTATTCAAGCACGACACCGGAAAGCAAAGAACATTCATATCAGATCATTGCAGACAACGAATAGGAAGCAAACAGAAATTATAGGGATGATGACGGGGGGCAAGGGGTACATGAACCATGGAGACTACACAGCGTACAGCAGCGTGCATTGCACGTTCAAAAGGCGTGCGTAAGATGACTCGAAGTCATAGCGCAGGCGTCTGGGTGCCTGGGTCTGTGACCTTGTCCCACTCCTGGGAGGACGCTTCCGAGGGTGGGCCCGAGGGACTCAATTCGTCATCTTCTTCGGGAACAGAAGCCGGCCCCTCCTCTCCGGATGAAGGAGCTGAACTCACGTCCAAGTTGACCAGCTGCATCACAAGCTGGAGCGGAGGAGATGAGCACGTGAAGGACAGAGCATACAATGACCAACCTGGAATACGGGAGGAGAAAGACTCTTTTCGTAGACCATGATCAACTCGAGAGGTGAAGGGTACACTCTAATCGCGCGGTAGAAGCACAGTGCAGCAGGCATATAGAAAGCGGGCCCTGTTGACACGTGAGTGAACATCTTGAAGTGACTCAGTTGACGCACCTTTCACACTCATGGTCTCCCCCATGCTAACTTGGGTCATAAAATATTGGTGTCTCTCGTCATGATCTGTAGGGACTTGTTCCTTCCGGATTTTCTCCAGTGCGCTGGTGAGCTCGTCCGGATCGACACCTCCTATGTTTTCTGATGCCTCCGAGGGTGTTTGGCTCTTTTCTGCGCGCTTTTTTTCCTTGCCTAAATGATGACCACTCAGTCTTGTTGAGCGCAGCAAAATAAAATCAAGCATACGCAATTGTCTTCGGAAGGTGGAGTCCGTTCTCCGCTTGTAGTCAAAGTAGACGGCATATGCGACGAGACCGCTGACAGCAATCCCGGCGACCTTGAGCATCGTCGCTGACCTGGTCATTTTGAGGGAGTGGAGGAAAGACCCACAAGCGAGTAAAAATTAATGTTTCGAATAAATTACGTAATCAGGGATAAGTAAGTGCCCATTCCCATGGCAGAACTTGGGGTACATTGTACGTTGGAAAAGGCGTTCAGGTGTTCATTGCGACGGTAAACCAGTACGCCAATAGCAACCGGTGCAGTCTTGCTCGCGGGAACGGCGACGAGGATGCGGATACAACCGGACAGGGCCAACCAGAAATTCCCACGGGGGCTCTGTCGTTTAGTGGTTGTTCAAAGGACGACACGAACCTCTACCAGAACGGCTCTCGCGAATTCTGCAGGTGGGATTTCGCGTTAGAATTTTACTGTGAAAGCGCCGTCTGGGTTGTCATGAGTGGCGTGGACGCTGCGCCATCGTCTTCTCTTTCGTCCCACAACGGCTCCGACACCGACATCCTCGACCATGACCTCTTATCGCCCTCTGGCTTGCCCACACACGACCATCAAGTAGCCCTCGAGCTCGAGCTCGCCTCTCTCGTGCACTCTGACACCGCCTTGGACGACCCTCCTCCTCATATGGCATTCCAACGTTCTCGTGACCGCATCTTTGGCGACATCGACCACGTTGGTGACCATGCCAAGGACGACCACATCACAATGGTCGAGGCTGTGGACCCAGCAGTCACCCAGCAAGATACCTTGCAGCAGTCGCCTGAGCCTGCATTAGAGCTAAAACGTGTCAAGGTAAGCTTCTCGTTTGTGGCATTAGCCCTTATTGGCCCCCATCATATTTCCAAAAACGTGATAAACTTCACTGAGAAAACCCTCTTATTTTACTCAAACCCTACGTGTTCTCCTGTTCATTTCCATCCTCACCTCTTGCATGACTTCATCAAGGTCTCACTCTGACCGACACTTGTCATCTTCTTCAAAGGTTTACGAACTCGTCGGTTCTCGCTGGGTTGATCAAGGCACTGCATACTGCGCTGGCCAACTCGACGACGCCAATCAAGCATACCTTGTTGCCCGCTCTGAGCTGGATTTCAACAAAATCATCCTCTCAACCGCCATCCGCTCCAATGACGTATACCAACGGCAGCAAGGTGTGCATTCCGTGCATTTGCGTGGAGTAATTCGTATTGTTTAGCGCTCATGCGACCTATAGAGAGCCTGATAGTGTGGACGGAACCCAACGGCGCCGACTATGCCTTGAGCTTTCAAGATGCCGAAGGATGTGCCGAGGTTTGGAACTTCATTATAGAGGTCCAACGTCACTTAAATTCTGGAGGTTAGCATGATATTCCCTCTTGTAAGTATCTTATCGAATGACACCCAGAAGATCAGGGCATTGGCTCGTCGTCTCCAGGAGGAGAGCACTCTGCAACTACTGTCAATATTCTCCGCACTGGCCATCTGCCCACCCCTCAGCTCGGCAACATACAAGATATCGAGGGTGCAATCAAAACTCTTTCGAGGGGTCAAACAATCAAGGAAAAGATATGTGAATACATACAGCGCGAGGTGAGTTCCGTCATGGAGTCCTATGTATTTTCGGGCCACATCTTAACAGAAATTACAGCACTACATTAAAGCCCTCATCAATGTCCTGAATATGGCAGAAGATCTTGAGAGCCTAGATAACCTTCATGCCCTCTGCAGCCTTATCCAAACAATTCGTAAGTGCAAGTATTTATTTCGTGAGTATCGTTAAAATCGTGGTAGTGATGATGAATGACCATGGAATCTACGAGCATATACTCGAGGACGACATCTTCTTTGGAGTGGTGGGGATGCTCGAGTGTATGTCGTCCCCTCCTTCTTTCTGCCTTTCATATCTTGACGTGGTGACCTAGATGACCCGGAGTTTCCCACACACAAAGCCAACTATCGTGAATTCCTCCATGTCAACACACACTTCCACCAACCTATTCCAATCCGAGATGACGTTATCCGAAAGAAGGTTCACCATACCTATCGCCTTCAGTTTCTCAAGGACGTCGTTCTCGCGCGCGCGCTTGATGATTCAACGTTTAATGTTTTAAACTCTTGCATCATCTTCAACCAGATTGACATCATCAATCACATTCAAAACGATCCCATCTTCCTCCACGACATAGTCAGGCTGTACGTTAGTGAAGAAGTGCTTGCTGGTCCTAGGACGGGATCGGAGGATGAAGAGGAACAAAGAGGAACAAACGGCCGGGAGAAGCCTAATGACAAGATTCTGAATGGACATGGAACGCGGACAACGACCCAGTTTTCATTTGGTCCCACAGGCAATCTCACTGAGAACGATATTGTGTTCCGTCGTGAGGTTGTCACGCTCATTCAACAACTCTGCGCAATGGGAAAGAATGTCCAACTACCTGCACGATTGGCACTATTTCGAACATTGGTTGATCGAGGAATTTTGTTCGCTGTGCAGTGGGCATTTTCGCTACCTGAAAGGGAGGAGCCGTCAAAGAGTGTGGTCAGCGCTGCGGGCGAGATCATGGCTATTTTGCTTGATCACGATCTGCATGGCGTTCGGGGGCATGTATGCAAGCAGGCTGCTGCTCTTGAAAGGGAGAAAGAGGCCGGTCGACTAGGGACTGACAAGGCAGAGACACTTCTGAAGCTAATGTGTCGAGTTATGGTTCAGAGTCGTGACGTGGCAGTGCAGTGTCAGATTGGCGATGCACTGAAAGCTTTGCTAGATGTTTCGCAGAACGTTGGTGGTCCCGGTACCACACCGGTGTGTGCCTTTCCGGAGCACCGATTCACTTCTGACAATTTGCCCCAGGCGGTTATTAGCGCAAAAATCCTAGCCCGCCCAAAAGATGATCCGGGAACTGAGAGATTTCTCGACTATTTCTATAAGAATTGCCTAGAACTCCTATTCAGAGCATACAACGATATACCAGACTTCAGGAAGCAAACAGGTGAGCAAACGGCCCAAAACATGGAACACACATTGAAGAAAGTAATTCTAGATCCAGCTTTGAAGCTCTCGCGAGAGAAGACTAATCTCTTTCTATACTTATCCGACTTACTTTGCAATTTCGCTCAACAACATGCTTTTCGAAGTCATTTCTACATGCTCTCGTCAAATATATCCGCTCGTGTGGCTACACTGCTTGGTGCTCGAGATAAGCACCTTCGATTGGGTCTGTAATGGTTCCTGAGGAGACTTTAAATATGATATCTCAACTCTGCATTTATTATAGCTGCATTCCGATTTTTTCGAATATGCCTCAAGATAAACAACAAAAACTTTCTCGCTCATCTTATGAAGCTGGATGTTTTCAAGCCTATCTTGGAACTCACGTTGCAGGAGTCACATCGAGATAGCCTATTGAGTGCATCGTGCCAAGAGTTCTTTGAGCACATGCGACGGGTAAAGTCCATGTTTTCGCTAGTTTTCATCCAAGTTCACTTCACATTTACAGGAGAACATCAAAGACCTTATTAGCCATTGTATGACTGTTCATGGAGACACCGTCCGTAAGCTCAGCGAAACAAGGCTGGATGGGCCACGCTTCTCTGCATTTATACGCCGTTGGGAGATCAACGTTGAGCCTCTACCTCAAGAAGAAACGAAGACTGATCGGTAAGTTTAGATTGAGCCACAGAAGACACGATTGCTAATGTGTTACAGAAATACTACCGATTCCCGTCGTGTTGACCGTAGTATCGACGCGGAGGAAGAGGAGTACTTCAATGGTGATGACGACGAGGGTGATGCAGCACCACCGTTTATTAGCTCAGCTGCTCTTGCAAGTCGCGCCGGCGCCGGTTCCCCATTAAACACATTTAAACGCAGACGGCGCGTCCCCATCCCTCCGTCCAAGTTGCCGCGACCTCAAGGTCTTGTCCTTCCTCGTACACCTCCCCTACCGTCTCTTCTAGACTATGGCGACGATGAGGAGGAAAGCACCCGCTCGTCTCCTCCAGTTACATCCACCCCTGTTACTCCATCGAGAATTTTTTCCAAGGAAAACTCACCTACACCGCTGTCTCCCTCCGTTGATGTACCTCCGAGCCCCCGGCTAGCGCATCGTCAAATCTCCCGACCGTCCTCCATTCCCCGACGACGCAGCCATGAAGAGGGTAGTCTGGAATCTCTTCTACGCCAAAAAGGCAGCACCTCCTCCTCACCTAAGCCGAACCCTAAACCCCAATTGCCCCCTATACGGCTGTCAGAAAAGCGGAGAAGAGAAAATGATGATGACGACGAAATTTTGGAACGTCTCGCCAGCAAACCCAAGCGTGCCGATCTTGGCGCTCAAAAAAGGGACGAACCAGTTGGCGGTCGAGCCGCCGCGATGAAACCAGGTGATGATCCACCCCGGCGCATGAAAGTGACGTTTCGGCCATTAGGTGTGGCCGCTGCACAATCGACGTTGCCAATTCCTCCAGATCCCGGTGCGAAAGATGGGGATATGGGGTAAAGGTCGTGTCCATTCTTTACGGCCCACGCCGCAGCCGCAGCGCTCTGGCGGAGGCGTGTTCACCATGTGTACATCGTGTGTGTACCATTCTACCTCATGTTCTTTTATCCACCTGCTTCATTACCAATTGGTCTACTATGTATCACTCTCGATAATGGGATTAGTTAGTATACAGGATACATTGCTAGACTCGATGTAAAAACATCAGATGTTGTTTCTACAGGACGCCAAAGACCTAGTGTATGGTTTCGTTGCTGGTTGCTGCTGGGACTCGTGCGGCATAGTTCAGGGACGAAGGGCAAGAAAAACGAAAAAGACTGCCCCAGTGAGGCTCGAACTCACGACCTTCCGATAGTCGTTAACAGTCGGACGCTGTAACCAACTCAGCCATGGGGCACACAGCAATCACACTTTGTATATCGCTCCAATACGTTTAGTAACCAAGCCGTCCGTTACTACCACATTCGTCACATTAATGTATGTTAGTTTTCTTGCCCACCCTCTGAGTGGGCAACACTAAGTGTACCCATCTCCAAAACTTCTGCCTCACCCTGAACGTGTACTGCCTCAGTGGTATCGATGTCAGCGCCATGTCCGCCATCATTTTCCTGTTCCGAGGCTTCGTGCCTTCTTCCACCACTTTGATCTCGTAGTCCATCTTGAAACTTCCTTTTTGGTATAACAGCCCAAAAGGCATTTTCCCAATTGCGGGTTTCAATCCATTTCAAGAGAATCTCGAAAACCTGTATACACGAGTAACATCACATTAAGCACGAAGAAGGCTCAGAGAACAGAGTAGCATGGAATGAAGAACGGACGGCCGAATGACGTCCCCGTTTCAGATATCAGGGACTAGCAAGCAGAATATTTGGGGTATCACGCCACGAACAGGGGCACGAACCTGGTTGACGGTAAGTACCTTGCGCGTGGCAAGAGAGATGTAGCGACCGATTGGGAGGCGAGCATGACGAATTTGCGAGTCGATAGCTTTATTTAAGCACAAATTCTGTGATTGACCTCCAGTTAGAATAGGACCGCGTAACATTTTGTGCACCAACCTTATAACGATTGTGATCGCATATTCCACCAATAATGTAGGTTTCCCCTTCGTTGAGCTCGAGTAACTCCTCCGAGGAATCGGCCGTCAGATAAACAATGTTCTTGCGATCTCCCATATTCGTTTCTTCACTGTGTGATTGATGTTCTGTCCACAATCGTTCGTACCCCTGCTCCCACCACTCCGTCCTTGACCACCCCCTGAAGCTCGCATCATTCATCGCTTCTAATCTGTGTTTAGTTCTGCCATTAAGCGAGGTGAATATAAGTGCCGAAAATGCGCGAGCGGCATGTCTGTTTGCGCTGTACGTATATGCTAACTGAGAAGTGAGAGAAGCGATCTCCTATTCGCGTCCGATTCATCTTGTAGAAGGGACGAGCGAAGTAAATCACCCACTTTGTCTGACATCAACTCATCGAAACCCAGATCGACGACGACTGTTGCGTCAAATATCTCCGTCTCGCCACCAGCATTTATTTTCCGCCTCTTTCGCGAGGTATTTTCGTTGAGTTCACCGTTTGCAATGGCCGTGGCTCGTTCACGGCGTTTATGTTTCCTCGCCTCCTTTTCACGCGTGCGGCGTTCAAGCTTAAGTTCCTGAAGCCTCGTGGCTTTTGCCGCACGTTTCTGTGCCTTCTTGGAGAGACCCGGAGGGTTTGATGGCTCTGCTTCCAGTACAGGCTCTGGCTGACTGATAGCATCGTCAATAGGTGAGTGCAAGTTCATGGGTGCAGATACGGTGAACGTATTCAAGTAGGGATAGCCGGCGGTCCGGTTTAAGCCGAGAGGTACTCTTGTGATGGTCTGAAGAGGCTGAAGGTTCATGTCTTCAGCACACTACTATTTCCCGTGCCCTCTTTTACCCCCGTAGCTGGGTCCTATCAGGCTCATTCTAATTCATTCCACTCAATCTCTCAACATGGCCACCAGAGTCATCCCCTCCCTCAGGGGCCCCTCCGAGGTTGTAAAGCCTTCCCTAAAACATACTGCGACGGTCATATTGTTGCATGTATGATTGTACCTCTTTTTTCTGGTGCCATGATGTTGCTCACCCAGTTTTCACTCCGTAGGGCCTTGGAGATAGTGGCAATGGTTGGCTTGGGATCGTGAAACCGTTCAAAGACGAGTTTCCCCATGTCAAGTGAATGCTCCAAGTCGCAGCATTACCGCCAACCGTGGTTTTTGATGCCTGCTTGGTTTGATCTCCCATCTTGGGATTTAAGGGACGAATATAAAGATCGCGACGGGATGCTTGATTCTGCCCGCATGGTCGACAAGTATATCCAGGACGAGATCAACGCGGGTATCCCAGCCCAACGCATCGTCGTTGGTGGGTTCAGCCAGGGCGGGGCCATGTCGCTTTTAGCTGGACTAACGGCTCGAAGGGAAGACGGTCTATTTGGCGAAAAATATGGCTGGAAGCTTGGTGGAGTGGTCGTTTTGAGTGGCTGGCTGGCTCTACATGATTCATTTCCGAAAGTTGCTTTTGCTCCTCGCGAACGTGAGATACTAACGAGCTGTTTCAGATAGTTTCTCCTTACGACACCAATACGCGTATGCCATGGATACCGTTGTGCCTTACAGTTTGAGCCAGAAAGCGAGCGGATTACTCACAAATGAACTGGGTCTAGCCGCTCTTGAGAATCTAACACTCTTGATGTTAGTCCCGCTGAGCGGCTATTCGCTAGACGAGAGCAAGCTGGGCACGCCAGGGTTATGTTTCAGATCCTACAGATCAGCCGGACACGAGGCATGCGAACGGACTCTGGAAGACCTCAAGCAATTCTTAGAGCGAGTGTTCTTGCAGTGACTAATCTTCGTTTTTTTTAAAAGAAAGTTAGTCATTGTAATCAATTATATATCGAATGCAGACAGACGCGGATAGTGACTTTGGCAGTTGGATGCCCTAGACATTTTCGGGCTACTCTCAGCATCTATCATTTTGTTTATGCGCACGCGGGCGCGACAAGATTGGAAACACAAAGAGGAATGACAAGGAAACGGGACCACCAACGATGTAGTAAGTCTTACACACCGGTATCTGGAGATGCGATTAATGGCGATGCGATAAGTACGTTTATTACCTTGCAACGAGTATTAACAACAACAAAGCCTCCGATTGTGCATTTCAGCTTAGTACATGCCGACTCAAAAAACATCTTTCAGACTGGTCTGCGCAGAGCCACGTTCGAGAGGTTTGGGTTGGTTTGGAGAAGGTTTCCATCCAATCTGAGTGAAGGATGAATAAACTATTGACAAGAGGAATCAGACGATATATACCATGTAAATTACTTGAAAGGTTGCTGGAATCGAACCATCTCCATTGCCGTGCAGTTCTGTGGGATGAGTAAGTACAGATGCGCGAATTGAAAGCAACCTGCAGGATATTGCCTTGATAGATAGCAGAAGCTGCAGCCAAGGTGTCTCGATGCAGGAAATGTCGCCTGATTATCCATCCTCAGATTCAAGATCTACAGCAGGCTGTATTAGGTACGGACCTTCCCAGAATGGCGTTTCCCTCGCCCATATCTTTGAGATCCTCGACGAGTTCCCACATCGAAGGGTAACCAACACGCACTTCCTCCGTGTCAACCGTGAGCAATGTAAATCCGGCACGGTTCAGAAGGTTTGAAATATCCTTTGTGTCTGAGAGGTAGGTTACAACCAAAAAATATAGCATTGAGAACGCTCAGACCTGCCATGGGTGATACGTGTGGAGATATTCCACCCTCACGATCAACTTCCGCTAGTTGAAGGGCTGATCTAAGTTCAAAGAGTGAGTCTCCTCCGAACATTGCACCAAGGAACAGGCCGTCAGGCTTCAAAGCTTGTTGGATTTGAGCAAGAACCCCTAGAAACAGAGGTCAAACGCAACATTAGACGGTAATTGGATACACTAGCCAAAAAAGCAGACCTGGAAGATCATTGACCCAGTGAAGACTGAGACAAGAAACGATCGCTTCATGGGAATTCCGTGGCAGTATTTCAAGGAGGTTCTCTTCGTCTCCTTGGACTCGTTGTAACTGAACTGAAAACTGTAGATTAGGGAATAGCCAGGAACGCCAAATCCGCAGAGATACCTCCAAACTTGTCGTCTGGATCCCTGTTAAGCATCCTTTCTGTGGCAACGCAAAGTGAAAGGACAGGCTGGGTGGTACCATCAGCACGAACCACTCAAATCTATCATGACGACTCTGCGAGATTTGTCGGGTTCCAACAATTTAGAGAGATGACCCGGCCCAGAACCAAGATCCACAATGGTATCAAACTTCCTTTTGACATCCTACTCAAGAATAAGACAGTTTTATCAGCCAAGGTCAGACACATTACCAACAAGCGCTCCATCATCCGGTCTGCGACTTCGTCTCGGACGTAGTCCACGGTTCGACTCCGTTTTCCCCCATCTCTGCTGGCTGCACGGTCTTTTTGTCTTCGCTTGGCTTCGCGGTCAAAAAGGCGGTACGCTGATGCAGTAGGCGCTGCAAACGACGCCTCGGACGCGAATGCACGGGCCAGGCGACGAGTCACGACGGCGAGGGACATACGAAGACCGAAAGCGTGACAGGACGCGTGACGTCACAGACTCAGACCCATACCATCATCATGGACGGTGGCGGCGACAACCCACCCGCCAGTGACCAAAGCCAGAAAGACTTGCCCATCGCGCTTGCCGTGTCCTCGATGATCAACGCATCAGACATGATCGCCGCGGAAGCATATCAAGCGAATGTACAGCGGATTCACGAAGTCAAGGAGATGGTCCGGAAGCTCGAGTTCAACAATGAGGCTGCACATAGAAACTTTCTCGTAGATCAGCTCGAGAAACGCGCAAAGGAAGGTCGTGAAGCAGAGTAAGTCGTGCCTCTCCTCCCGCGTGACAAACTGAGGACTCGGTGCCGCGTTCAGAAACATGTTGGCAGAGTTAAGAAACCGACCGGGACTGTAGGTACCTTCTTGTCAAATTCTAGCATTTTTTCATACCTTGATAGTCCGGCCACCGTCCAGTTCAGCCACAACGTTCCAAGCGGCGACGTATTACCGACGACCGCAACGCTCGTGGAAGTGCCGGATTCACATCCGTCTCCCTCAGTAACTTCACCTTGTTGGCCTCACTCTTCCCCACTCACTCGTTTGATTTTACTTCAGCACTCTTCATTGGCTCCTCCAATCACTTCCTACCCACCTCAAAGTGTGCAACAAAGTCGCCCTGCCACTCACCAATGGAATGGCCCCCAAATTCAACCATATCCAAACGTTTTTCGACGTTACGTGCCACCAACTACGACCCATCCATCCCTTCAACACAGTGCAGCACAATATACTCAAGCCCCTGTCGACATGGGGCATTGGTATACAACGCAAAATCCGCCACCACGACCTAGGACGCATAACCCTTCAGCTCAGACTGACTCTCAGCCAATACAAGCTCAGCACCCTGGGCGACCTTGGATAAATTATCCACCTCAGATTATTATCCCACCAGCCACAGACGTCCCTTCCGGTGTGTTCAACATCTAATATCTGGATGCAGTCGCTAACATACACCATCTCAGGATATTACGGCTCAATCGGGGAACGGAGTAGGGCACCTGCCCCCTCTGCTTCAAGTTCTAGCTTCAATCTGACACACCGTGGGCTAGGCGTCTCGACGCAGCCCGTTGCATCTCGACCTCCACATACCACCCATAATCAGCCATTGAGCGCCACCCCTCGTGTGCCAGTCCCATTTCAAAGTGTCCCTTCAGTGCCAGCGAAACCTTTGGCCCAGACTCCCATCGGCTCTTATTCAAAGCCTCCTGAATCTCAGTCACAACCCGTCTCCACAAGAGTCTCAACCTCAGAGCTCCAGCGGTCTCACAAACTTCCAGAACAACTTCAACAGCACCGACAGCAACCCCAACCCCAACGACATTCCGCGCCTCAATTGCAATCTCAACAATCCCAACCTCAGCGACCTCAGCCACAGCCAATTAACGTACAAGAGCAATCATGGCAGCGGGACGCACAGATGCAACAGGCGGAGCAAGCAACGTTTATTAGACATTTTCATAACGCCGTTCAGGTTGGTGGTGCGTTTGGCCTTGGGCGCTCTTTCATATCTTCCTCATAGCGCGGAGTGTTGCAATTGCAAGCTTTCTGGTTGTCCGCTAAGGCGGCTGGCATAAGTGAAGAATGGTTCAGGATAGCCATCAATTCCTTACCTCGGAATGTCTGGAATGCTATCATGGCGCAGGTCAATCAATCAGGGAATACTCTTGATACCATGCCATCAGCAAATGCACCTCGGCAACAAGTACCGACGGTCCCTAGCTCAAATGTGTCGGTGGTCAGTGCAGCGCCGCCTCCAACTACAACTCCCCTTGGCCAAATGACATCTACCACGCAGCGGGCGACCGAATCCCGTTTTTTTTCTGAGGGGGATTCTGCGTCAAAACCATATAATGAGCCGTACGCTCCACAATTGCGGTATTATGCAGAGCAGGCGACAAAATCAGCACACCTCGCGCAAACGTTGGGTATTTTGACATCTCCCCGAGGGAATGTCGTTACAACTCCTAAACGGGATGCAGCTCCACAGATCACAGCTGACGCGAGGACACCTAAAGACGCAAATAAATCGACATTGGCTAGAGATGTCCTACACGCCCTTGGGAAAATCGCGCAAAAATCAAGTCAGGAGATGGGAGGCGAGCCGACGGATGCTAATGACCATGAAGGTGACAAACTGCCCGAGGTCAACATCTCGCAATCGATCTCTCGCCCTGCTCCTGCAAAACCCCCGGCAACATTATTAGAACCCGTTCTTGTCGAGACTAATCCTCCCTCGATATCTTCGGCAAACCCGAACGTACAGGATATGCCGCAGGGTGATAGCTCCCCATCTCAGTCGATAGTGAAGCCTGTATTGAAAGCAGAGCCCAGACCGCCCGATGAAGGGCCAATCACAATTGACCTCACCTTGGACGATTTAGATGGGTCCATAGATGGGAAGGAACAGGAACCAAATTTCCTAATACAAACCTCCACTAATGCAGTCATGTCACCACAACCGGTTTCGCCTCTCAACCCCACCAACCACACACCTCTGCTCGAGAATCTCTCCTTGGAAGAACCAATTGTTTTCCTTGCAGGAGACGGCGACAGCTCAGATATACGTATGCGCAGCCCAGCGTTAGCAATCAGTGCGGAAGAGAATACGTGCTTGGAGCCAGCATCGCGAATTCTCGAACCATTGCCAGGCGAAAGAAACGAGGACGAGTTAGATGGACAGCTGCCACTTTTCTTGCCTTCTCCACCTGCTTCACCGGCGCCCACTGAGCCGCCCGTAACTGACTTCGAGGAAGACGAAACTAGACCACCTCTGAAGCGACGCTCCGTGGATGTGGACGAAATGGAAGTTGACAGGGAGATGGAGACACCACTACGTGTCATAAAACGACGAAAGCAACGGGCATATGTGTTCATTCCATCACCGCCACTCTATGTCAAAAAGGCAAAGATGAAGAAACGTATCATGGCGGAGGGCAGGGACTTGGACTCGGAAGGAGTAGGTCATGACGAAGAGCGTATGAGAGCGTTCCCCGTTTCCGTTGATTTTTAGCTCATCTTATCACAGTTCGCTATAGTGATCTCGAGCAACTGCTGATTGAAGAATCCAAGTCACGTTTATTAGAGCGGCGATGTTTGTGGTGCGATTGTGGTGCCATATTAAATTCTGCCGCCAATCTCCTTGCCCATCTGAAAAACCATGTTCGCGAAGACGCATCGGAGGTATGGGTGGTTGTGTCTAAGCTGACGGAATTTACTGAGTCTTCATCTCATGTCGTCAAGGCCCCGTTCCTTTGTCGTTGGGCGAGTTGTGAGAGGCAGTTTGGTACGGAACAAGAACGCGATGTACACCTTGAAAGACACGCGACGAAACCTTTGCCGTGTTCCTTCGCAGGTGACAAACACTCTCAAGATAGTGATCTCGGCTGATTTTTGGGCGCTAGGCTGCGACAAGCAGTTTGACAAGCCCGTCGAGGTGATGCAACACGAGGTTCAACACCAGAAAACGGAGTGCAGGGAACCACTCGTGCGCAAGCCTACTTGTCAACCCATTGTACCGGCTATCCCGGCTCGTCTGGGTCTGCCACCGCACTGGCTTCCGTCTCACCGCGTGATACCAAGACGTGTGGCAAAGTGCCAAATATCTGCCGATAGACATGCTGTTGTAGGGCCATGGGTAGGCATTACGCACTTGGGGATGGATTGCCTTGGTGACAGTTGATTTAGGTGCTGTGGAACATATTCAGCCCGGTTGACTTGAACGTGAGGAAACAGAATGCATCCATGCGCGGGCGTCCAACGCGGCAAGCAAGCAAGCACGACATGCCTCGACACGACGACTACGACTTTTTGGCAGCGATTTCGCCGCCCTCGACAAAGGAGGGACCGTTGGATGATATCGACTCTGGCGAGACCACGATAAGCGCTGCACGGGGACTGACGCTGTGGGGGTCTGTGCTGAGAGGGGAATTCGTATCAAGACGGCAGTCGCACGAGGAGGACTCGGTTGAAAGGACGTTGACGGTATCCTAGGTAGTGACAAGGCTGTGACAGGTCGCTTAAGATAAATCATTTCGAATTCAGTCCCCCTTGGGCGTCCTTTTCCCCGACTCCTACCTGGAATGCCTGCCTCGTCCGGCCCACCTTCACCATGCTACATATCGTCTCGCTCAGCCGACGTTATCCTCTCCGACGTGCGCCCAACAAAACTCTCCACCGACGCCCTCGACGCCATCAACGCGTTTCTTGACGAGTTGCTGCGCACCGTTCTCAGGGCTGCACGCGCACTGACGACCACGCAGCTCAGAGCCGGCCTGCACAAGGTGTTGCCCACCACCCTGGGCAAGGAGGCCGTTCTGGAGGCAGAGTTGGAGCTTAGGGCATACTGGGAGCGTACCGGCGCGGTGCGAGAACACGGCTCCTCCCTGGTAGTCGTCGAAGATAGTGCTTTCAACCTGGAATGGACATTCGAGGTGGGTGCCTTCCCTTTTGTGTGTCGGGTGTTTCAGCTCCATCAACACTTAACCGTTGCAGCTCCTCCGTCTCAAGTGTGAAGCGTACTCAACCCTGAGTGACACTGATGACAATTCGACGGATGAAACTCGCCTTTTTCAGCGCATGAATGCAGAGGGCATCGTCCCTCCCAAACAGACGCTCCTCGCCCCAGCTTCTTTGTATCTAACAGCGATCTTAGAGTGAGTATGACCAATTGCAGACTAGATTGTTTTTTTGCTGACGCGGTGTCATGTCCATGTCAAGGTCTATCTGCGAGTGAGTGGAGCCAGTGCTCCTGCGGTCATGTTATTGATTTTTTACAGGCACATTGTGTCGAATGTCGGTCGCGTCGCAGCTCGGGACAGCAGTCGGGCGATGGCGAATGGGCAGGATTTGTTCATTGCGCTGTGCGAAGATAGCTCTATTTACAGCTCTTTCAAAAACATGGCAGGTGAGTGCGGACCTCGGCAGCGTCGGGTAATCTTTCTTTTTGAATTGACGTATCCTTCTAGTTTACGGGAAAATTGAAGCGCTCTCCAAAATGCCGAGATCCAGGCGAAGCATGTCAGTCGCCCACGAAAGTGATGGCACAACCTTTCTCCGCAATGGTTCTCGCCGGTCGACCGATTCGATGAACAACGCATCCACGAGACCCTCGGTTGACAGGGCCCGATCTGTCAAGCTTTTATATAAAAAGGTTTCCCAGGAACTCATCAATGGAACCGATCCTGGACATCGTAAAGTGGATTCCTTTGCCAGTGCAAACACGAAACAATCCCTCGCTAGCAAGAGTGACAGGTCCCCTATATCGCCCACTTTTAGTGTATGTCATTCCCCCTTCCATTCTTTCCTCCCTTCCTTAATCTTCTCCCCTCAAGGAGGATACTCTCTCACTCGAGTTTGACGATATGATGAGGTCAGGGTCGACTATGAAGGTTTCATTGACCCCAGATAGACTACGTACAATGGAGGTACGTATACAGCACCCACTTATTGTTTCTTTGTCCATAGTGACACCACATCAGGCGTTGAACAAAGAAAAGGCACGCGTGAATGGTCAGCAAAAGGCGCTTCAAAAAACTGAAGACTTCAATGGCACTACGTCTCATTCTTCCCCGGAGCAAGCCACGCCCACGAACGGTCCAACCCCAACTGTCCGTCGTGCGGGCTCTATCATCGGCACTGACGAGGATCGTTTACTCCGCAAACCACCGCCGACCTCACGCCCCCGACAATTGAGCGCAGCAACCGCCTCTAGTCATATCGCTCCCTCTTCCATCCGTGTCCGGGCATCTTCAACAGCGACAGACTCCTCCACAGCAGTATCAAGCACTTTTTTAAGCAAGCATACGCTGTCAGAATCAACTTCGGCAGTTTCTGATCAACGTTCAGGCTCGGGCTCTGTGCTCAGGAAAAAGGCGATCCCACCGGAATTGGACATCAACATTTCCCGGCCATCGCGCACGCGATCTACAATGCGTCGAGAGTCACTCGATCTAGAAGGTGATTCAGATGATGATGGTATGGGAGAGCTGAAGTCCCCCGGGCACACTGCCCGTCAACGAGGACTTTCAACCAACACCAAGGAGTTGATTGCTTTTCTTGCCGAGGGCCCCCCAGAATTCACTCCTAATGAGGATTCCCTCTCTCCATTCTCCGCGACAACTAAGAAATTCGGTCGATTACAGAAGATGATATCTAGAATCACCTTGGCGGGTGATACTGTTAGGGCTCCTCGCAAAATGACTATTGGGTCTGGAGATTCTTCGAGCAAGTCGATGACCAACCTTTCACCCTTGGCTAATCGGCCTGTGCCACCTCGTTATCCCGCCGCTGTCCCATCCTCTGCAGCTTCTTCAGAACGTGATTCTGCAGACCAGGCAGTCACGTATTATCGCCAGCGTGCTCATTCTTATATTCAAAAACCATACACTACTTACGATGGCAAGTCAATGGAAGGGGATGCGGCCTCTCCAGCTCCTTCACTCTCCCCTGGAACGGAAGAAGGTCCTATTGACACCATCTCTCCTCTTCCACCGACATCCCAAAAGCGCTTAGAGATCGATATTTCTAAACAGGTTCAGCCTATCAAGCCCCCTCCTTTGCCAACACTATCATCCCCAGCTACTTCTGCCAGTGTGCCTGTACGTGACATCGAGGCCACAGACGCGATCCCGAGGCCCACCGTACAACTCTCGCCTGCAGTGGCAGCCCAGCGGATATCTTCCAAGACCTCGTCTCCCTTGCGCAAGAAAGTTGTGCCATCCCCTACTTCACAGCCACCTCCCCCGGCACTGTCTACACTTGGACATGCTCGAGAGATGCGGACAATGCTCGAACATGCAACGAGTGCCGCTGAATGCCGTATCCTTGTGGACATGTTCTTGGCTCGTAGTAAGCTCATTACGGACGGGACCGATTTACGAGCCATCACTACTACACCACTCTCGCGAGACCCTGGTGCTAATGCGTTGGAAGGGGCAATCGTCGAACTGTTGCTTGGAGACGGTGAACCTGACGCTGAGCGTCAAAGCTCACTTGTACCCCGTAGCGAGCCAAGTGAACCTCGATTCGACGCAGTAGATGGCCCTTCCACTTCACCAACCCACAGAGCAGAACCAAGCGATCCCTGTTGAGATGTTCGGTCTTTTTATACTTCGGACCCTGGATTCTTTTGGTGATCTTTCCTTTCGTTATATGACTGTCGATTCATACCATCTCGTTTATTCATTAATCCTTTGACCTTGCTATCGCACTCGTAATGTTTCTCTTTCGCCAGTTTCACTGCTGTATGCATCTGGGATTTTATCAACAATGGCCTACGATATTTCAATACTACCCTTGATCAAGCCTTGAGCTTGTTCACCGAACCTCCAATGCAACCCCAATGCCCATGGCTGCCAATTCGGCACATAGGTAGCGAAAGACATACGGAACCGCCACCACGTCCATGTTTCCCCCCTTTCTAGAGGACCTAAGCACATGCGCAGTAGATATGGCCACTGCGACCTCAGGAGATGTGCTCTCTGGATTTTGACCAGTAGCCAATGCTCTTCGCGCCCGCTCACCCTCTTCCTCCGCAGCAGCACGACATGTTCTGCAATATTCACCGCCAGGGCCTGATGCTTTCATAGTGCCAGTTGTCGTTCTTTCTCCTAGACTGATATCGTCGTAACCCAGCGAGATGATGCTACCGCAGGTCCGACACACCCATGCGGTAGAGTAGTCGGAGCAGTTCATGAGACGGTCTTGTAATAAGAACGAGGCGCCATGTGCGATTAGCGCATCACGTTCCATCTCTCCAAAACGAATACCACCCGCGCGTTTGCGGCCCTATTCAACCGATGGCATCCGCTATCAGTCCAGCGGGAAGGAACGGAATAGTAAGCGCAAGACACGGACCTTGACGGGTTGACGCGTGAGTTGATCAACCGGCCCTGTCGTTCGTACTTGGAACTTGTCGAGAACCATGTGACGAAGACGTTGGTAATACACGACGCCGATATAGATGTCCGCCGCGAATTCCTCGCCAGTAATGCCGGAATACATGGGCTCGTTACCATAATAGTTGTATCCCGCCGCAAGAAGCTGTTCGCCAAAGTAGTCGATCGCCCTGTCCTCCTCCGAAAACCTACGCGATGTCATGTCAGTGGAATTGAATAAGTCATCGGGAGAAAGGCGCCCGAACTCGAATGGTGTTGCATCCTGGGCTAGGCCGTGCATGGCACCAGCCTTTCCAGCCATACTCTCTACCAACATTCCGATTGTCATTCGACTAGGGAACGCGTGTGGGTTGATGATCACATCAGGTTGCAACCCACTTTCCGTGAAAGGCATATCAATCGCTGGCCATTTTTGTGAACAGACACCCTTTTGCCCGTGACGAGAGGAAAATTTGTCTCCGATCACAGGTGACCGCGTAATGCGAAGGGTGATGTGTACTTTTTGGAGTTCAGTGTCGCCTGTGTCAGAACCTTTGATAAACATCAGTATCGTACTGCACAGAGATATGGGACAAATGGGACGGTATACCGAGTAGTCGCACTTGGTCTACGATGCCTTGTTCATCACCTTTATATCTCACGAACTTTGTGCGACCAGTTGTGTCGTCCACGTATGCTGCAATCGGGTCTCCCGCATTCAGCTTGGTTCCGGCAAAAGGCAACCCGTCTCTATCCAAGTATTGCACACAAGTGTGTTGCCGATCGCCTTCCTCCATCCTGATATCATGACCGAGACCAAAATGGAGCGTGACGGAAGAATTCGACTTGGACGCTCCGCGGATATCCTTGAGGTCAATGGTTTGTGATTTGTAGACAGTTCCGTAGCCAAAGCCGCGCTCATGGGCAGATTTATTCAAGATCATTGCATCCTCCATGTCGTACCCTGTGTAGGAAATTACTGCAACGACGGCATTGGTACCATTGGGAAAGGCGTCCATGGCATAGGTGTTGTGTAGATGGGGCCGAACGACAGGAGTCTGACCTGTTTGGAGTCGGTAAAGCTTGTTGTCTGTTCGGTGTTGGAGAGCAGTAGATGGTGTCCCCATTGTTTGTTTAGCCATCTTAACCTCAACAATCAGATTCGCTACGTAAACCTTTCAGACAACACGCACCTGGCACTGGTAAATGTTACGAGGACTCTACGGCACTTGTCGGTGAATGCACGGATTAATGGCAGCCGATTAGCTTACCTGATTAAAATCGGAAAAGGGAGTCAAGTTTGCAAGGATAGACAGAAAACTTGTCGGTGAATGCTCCACATGTGTCGAGATACCAGATTCAACTTCATCTGGCTTCACCGCAATATTCATATACACCTGCTCAAATGATCCAACTTGGTCGTCTTTACCGTTGACTAAGAACTTGACAGGCCGCATCATCCGCGCCCTCGAAGAAAACAAGAACAAACCAGGGTACTGTCCACCTTTCGACTCTGGAATGAAACCAATTTCAAGATCGAGCGGGACATTGTAAGTTCCCTCTGTCTTCCATATTCTCAGATTTTCTGCGAGAAGTTTTACAATGGCCGGTCGGGCCCAGCCAATGATGCGGCCGTCAAGCTGCACGCAGAGACATTTCCTACCATCTACTGAGGCCGAGAAAGGCTGTGTCATGCCGTGGGCAGCGAGGAGCCCGGGAATGTGAGAGACAGCGAGAGGGGCAGTGATGATGCGACAGGTCCGGGAGAGATGAATCAGAAGACCACATGGAGAACCGTCCGGGGTATGAACAGGACAAAGAAAGCCTATTCAAAAGGATTAATAGACCAAGTACGTTTAAGGGCATATACTCACCCCATGCTTCTGGAAGCAGCTTTCGCACTGTAGTTGTTTTGAGCTCTGCGAAGAATGCACCGCGGTGTACAGATCTAAAATGACTGATATAGCGCGACCAGTTGAGTTTTTCCGCAACAATAGTGAAACCTGAGGCTTGTTGTAGATCGAGACCCGAAGGAGAAACAAGATTTCCGGTTGCAAGGAAATTAGACATCTTTGACCCAATATCCCAGTTGACCTTCTGAACAACTTTCGTGATGTACCGCTCTGAGATAAGTGTAAATGTCAGAAAATGAAATACAAAGAATAACTCACTATCCAGGAAGTCGGGTGGGGGTTCACCTCTTCGGACATCTGCAGCAATCTGATTACGAACTTGATTAAGGGCCTCCTCGAGGCGTTCCTTAATAATCATGCCATACAAGGATCCAGAAAGGAGAACTTCTTGGTGTTGCGGCGAATCTGGGTTGTCTGCAGAACATGATCCAGATACCAACGCATAGAGCTTGCGCAACATGTAGCTAAGCCTGACGTTAGTGGCCATTGGCGCCAATATTATAAGGAAAACTCACACCAACATGCGGAATTTATCACGAGGTTCCTCAAGATGAACCAAAACCATCTTTTGAATCAGCCACACACCAAGTATACGGTTATTCCAATCCTCTGGCATGCCCAACACCACGCGAAACTTGTCACCTAAATATTCGAGACACTGATCTCCTGTATATAGGCTGTACATTTTGAAGCTACGGAGAAGCAGCTCTACTCGATCAGTCAGAAAGGTGTTCTCGTAGTCTTGCATCACGACGTGTTCAAAGATCTCCCGGTCGGAAGCACCTATGAGTGCTTTGAGAATCAGCATGATAGGGATGACGTATTCCTGTTTTCGCCAGCTGAAGCGAAGCATGGCACTGCCGTTGGAGAGGTAGTGAAGGGTATTGGTGACACTGGACTGGTCAGATCTAGCGCAACGAATTTGAACGGCATATTGAGTGTAAGACGGTCCACGCTTAGTGAAGGAGGGGCGGAGGAGGGATATGACATGGTTGCGACGGGGAAGAATCAGGTATCTGATAAGTCTCTCGTTCCCGTTGATGATGAAGTAACCACCAAATTCTTCCGGTTCTTCGTGTCGCCGAACAAGCTCAGAAGACGAAAGACCGCGCAAGTTACATCGGATGGACTGAACTGCATCAGATGCCATGTACGCGTAGACGAATAAGCTCTTACTCGAACCATGATTGGGACGAGCCCACAATCCCGCATAACACATTGATCCGGATGTGGATCCCCATTGATTGTCCAGCAAACCTTGGCCTGCATGCGACCCCTATAGGACGTGAGTCGTTCACGAGCCTGGCATAAAAATCCAGATCATGAAACAACACAAGAGCAGAGTGGGTATTGGATACCTCTGAAGGGTAGACTCTCCGTTCCGCACTCCAAGTATCACGGTCTGGGACTCTGGGAGGTGCAATTGATACCTCCTCAATCCAGAC
>JBBPOH010000054.1:0-25892 GCA_038091335.1 Phylloporus arenicola | reverse complement strand
GACGTGAACCCAAATAGCTACGGCGGATGATCTGAAAGCCCTAGACCTTTACGCTGACCTGTCATCCCTTCCAAAAGGTACTGACGGGGGACAGGGACACACAGAGTCGACGCTGGCAAATGAACTCACTACGGAAGGCACTTCCACGGGTCTAACAAAACGAGCGCTGGGCAGGCTGAAGCACAAACACGCCTTGAACCTGCTACACCATGAAAAAGTTGATGGTATCTCCGGACCCAACGCAAAGAGTATGCAGGCTGATTCAGACAATGAAGTACAACATAATAATGTAGCATGAATAGCACACGTGTGTCTCGCAAAAACGAGCAGTACCGTTTAAAAAGTTCAACGTTCATGCCCAGCGTCCAAGGAGTGCCATAATCCCGGTGCCAAGCAACATGCAGCACAGTGCGTATGCAAGCTTTCCGACAGATGCATTGTTCATCTCTTTGCTAAATATGAACTCGTGTGCCATCAACTGCAGCAATGGATCAGATCAAGCTCTGGAGAAGAGAAAGGTGGCGAAATGTACCTCCACTAAGCCAGTGTACAGCAAGATCCCAGCGCTCAGAGAATCCATTACGCCGCTGACAATAGACGCGGTTGTGCTTCCCGGATTGTAGGTGTTACGCACCCCAAGTCCCACTGCGATGCCCAGTGGGGTTGTGATGGCATATAAAAGGGCTCCGCAGTAAGGGACGAAGTTATACTTTGGTGACAGTTGCATGAACGCCAATCGCGATCCAATGCCGAGACCTTCGAAAGTTTCTGGAAATCATTGTGAAACAATTCTTCTTGGCCTCGAAGGTGACTCACGATGGAAGATTACCACAACGAAAAGTATTTTGAAATTTGGATCGACGGCAAGCGTCAACCCGATGAGGAGACTATATAATGGTCATCGACAGCCTTTCTCCTGCAGGGGAAAGGGAGGTCACCTGTGCAGCAAAACGCCAAACTCCAAGATGAATACACCGATGAGTTGGGCTATCGCCGCGTCGCCCATAGGCAATTGGGATTCTTCATCGGATAAATGTTTTGAGCCCTCGTACGCAACCTCGGGACCGTGAGCAGCATGAGAACCAATTCCGTGACCATGGGGATCTGTAACAGTGAGTGACAATAGATAGAACAGTGTTACGGGCTTACCATGCTTTACTCCCAGTGTAGCGAGCTTTGCACTCCCCACACGGAATGCGATGATTTCAATGATAAAGATAGAGAAGAGGCTAAGCATAGCAAGTGCAAGGGCGTAGGGCTGGTTTCGTGGATGTCGAGATCAAACCGATAGGACGGGTGATTTAGACGTACATATTGTGACCATGTAGCAGACAAGCACGGTGATGCGAGTTCGCTTAGTCCAGAACTTAGGAGGTGGATGAATGCAGTTGCAATCTACGCAAAGGTGAGAAAATGTACCGGCTGGGAAAGATTAGACAAGGGACTCACGATAACCCCAGAGCCAAAGTATTTAGCAAAGCTAAGCGCGGATGAGCATCGGATAGATCGGAACAAGGAACAAGGACGAACTCAAAGACGCTAGTTGGCACCTTCAGCCATCTTGATCTCTTTGAGAGAACGGGAAAGAATGTGCCAAAGGTGGAAGTCACGAGGATGACGAATACTGAAGCTATCCGCAGACTGGTGTATGTATCTGCACCACCGCCGTTAGCACAGTTTTCAGTGGTGGACATTATTGGGGAAAAGATGGACGATGAGCGCCTGGAGCAACATCGTTTAAAAGGGCGAGATCAACTGTGAGGGTCCTCACCTGACACATAATCTCCGCCTCATGGTATCGATGGTACCCTCCCGGTCACGGAGTGCGTTGTCGTCGCAGTTCAGCACTCAACGCTAACGGTAAGTACGGAACTGTTCGCGCTGTCCCGAAAGATGTTTCGAACCTGGGCACCGAGAAGATCTTACCGATGAGAGAAACTGATTACAGTTCGAGATAGATCTAGCGACTTCCACCTTCCTAAATCAGCGACGTAGCTCGTGTCCCGGCATGAAACCACAAGAGAATCTAGGTCCATATAAGCAGCCTTTCCACAGACCGATCCCTCTCTGTTAGTGTGGCCCATGCATCTTTGGTCCCGCCGGGATTAGTGGGCCTCTCTATCCATTCTCTCCGAGAACAAGTGGACTTCGTCTGCAAGTGCATGAAAACGAGAAGAAGGGGTCGACAAAATGCGTGCGGCATAAAAAGTTAGCTTCATTAAAATGTGACTGCTTCGCTGCGCGACGTCGGAAGAATCGGGGTAAGTACTGAAGAGTGAGCTGACGTCGGATATCGCCATGATCATCATAGAGAAAGGGTGGTTTGTTGTCAAAATCCCTGCTTTTTCATTTTCTTCATGCACCGCAGCAACGATTCTCCGGGGTCGAACAAGTTTTGCAACGTCCTCCAGCAGAACAACCATAGCCTTCTTATCGATGATTCTCTATTCCTGTCAACGAACCCAGTAAGACTTGAAACGACCACTAGCTCACCGAATCAAGTCGCGACCAAAATGAGATCACGGCGTCATTCAAGGACAAGTGGAGTAATTTCGACTTGCGATCCTTGAGGAACGGGACAGATTGCAATAATATGTCGCGCGCTTGATGTTGATCCAGAGGGTCATTTGTCGTAGAATTCAACGGAGACAGGGATAGATGTCGCGTGACGTGGCTATACGCAAGACTGGAGTCCAATTGTCCCATGTCAGACCGGGGAATGGATAACAAGTAAGTAACACCTACAGAAGAACGCATATATTGTACAGAAGTGACTTACCGCGAGCAGCTTGGTTGATAAGATTGACCGGAACCACCATGAGGTCCGGCTTTACACCATAGGGGATGCGTGGCGGAGACGGTGATTGACTCTCATCGCTAGGTGCTTCCCACCATGGCAGCTGTCTTGTCTTTTCGAATTCTGCACTCCCCAGAAGCTGTTGCACCAGCCCACTCGTCGGATCTTTGAGCGCAGCGAAGAACTTGTCTTTCTCCTCTTTGTTTAACAACCGAAGTAAGTCAGTCGTTGACGCAGAAGCTAGAATACGATTAAAACTTTCAAAGCAGCACGAGAGTTGGCGTACAGATGTCTATCCCGGAAAGACGGTGCACAAGACTGTCTTCCTCGGTTTCTTCATCGGAGGGGTGAAATAAAGCAGCCTCATCGGCAGCCCTCTCTTCTTGCATAAGCTTGAGCAATTCAAGCATTTTATTTCTGTCTTGGTCTGATCTGGAGGAGCCCGACTTGATGCCAGTTTCAATCTCTTTCTGATAGAAAGTTTCCGAGCACTGGGAGTGTGACTTGTTCGCTTTCGTTAGGAATGAACATTATGCGAGCTGGGACACATACCTCCGAACGAAAACAACTTAAGCTACAGTAGAAGAGATTGCAGGATGGGCATGTGTACCTAGAGACTTGTCTCCGACATCTTCGATCTGAATCTGAGTGTCGGCACAGACATGAGACAGGCTGCGCAACGCACATTCCACAAAATTCGCCCAAACTAGCTGGTTCATCCACTTCACAAGTCTTGATTAGCGGCGCTGTCATGAGTTGTGTAGAAACACTTCCAAATACAGCCATCGACTTCAGACTTACCGGATTGCAGAGGACCCAATCTCATCTGCAATAATGGTAGATGCCCGTTCGACCGATGCAAAGTCCTCTTTTTCTGCATTCTCTCATCTCCTCGATTCACGCATTCTGCGCGCCCTCGCAGACATGGGTTTTGCCAGACCTACTCTGGTCCAAGTGAAAGCCATTCCGATTGCGCTCGAAAACCGTGACATACTTGCAAGAGCGCGTACCGGGAGCGGAAAGACGGTGGCGTACTGTATACCAGTCCTGCAAAAAATATTGACCGCGAAGGCCGTACGTCCGAAATGTACATGTCGCTCGCCTCTGTCGTTAACGGAGGCTGGTTGGTTCCCAGACGCTGTCAACTGTGGACCCTTCATATCAAGTCACTCGGGCCCTCATCCTGGTGCCCACGAGAGAACTTTCCGAACAAGTTCATTCTTGTTTAGGGAGGCTCTTGGCATATTGTGACAAAGAAGTCGTGATATCAAACGTTGCGAGTGGTACTGCATCCCATGTACAACGGTGCGACCAACCATCCTGCACGGGAGCGCCTTCTCATACATTCCAACAGTGCCGTATTGGCAGACAAGCCCGACGTCGTGATCGCGACCCCGTCTCGTGTACTAGGACTTCTTCAATCAAAGGTACGTCGGCCTGCCTCCCGTGTGATTCGCGCCACACCTATCAACAGACGCTCGCTTTGTCTTCACTCGAGTCTCTGGTTATTGACGAAGCCGATCTTATATTATCGTATGGCCATGACGAAGATGTGCGCCAGATTTTCGGGGGAGGCTATTTGCCCAACATCTACCAGTCTTTTTTGATGAGTGCTACAATGACAGATGACGTGGAGACCTTGAAAGGCCTCGCTCTACGGAATCCTGTGGGTTCCTCCCGCCCCTCGGCGTTGTAGGTCTTATCCTTTCTCCTTCCTTAGGCGATGTTAAGATTAGAGGATGGTGATGAAGATGAACCTCTTTTGACTCAATACTTTGTAAGGTATGGCGAGCATCTGTCTGACTTTGTCTTCACCACTTATTCTACTGCTGAAGATGCTCCGAGATTGACAAGTTTCTCCTCACCTACGTCATCCTCAAACTCCACCTAATCAAAGGCAAATGCATACTCTTTGTGAACGACGTCGACCGTTGTTACCGTCTCAAACTCTTCTTGGAACAATTCTCGATAAAGAGTTGTGTTTTGAACTCTGAACTCCCATTGAACTCTAGGCGAATACATCAATTTCCATATTCTGTATTTCCACTCATCCCTCTGACAGGTATCATACTGTCCAGGAATTCAACCGAGGCGTTTACGACTATATCATCGCTACGGACGAAAGCAGCGGAAAACTTGAGAAGGATAGCGATGATGAACAAGAGGTCGAAGACGCACCCCAAGGCAGCCTTTCTGTTCTAGAAGATGATGGTCCGTGATCGACCTCGTTCGTCTTCAGACCTCATCACATCACTCCCACAGAGAGACCTGGCTCGACTTTGGTTTCAGAATCGTCAGTGCAAAACACCACATCGCAAAAACGTCAGCGGTCTGTATCACCACAGGCAAAACCTTCCAAGTCTCACAAACGCAAGAAAAAGAAACATTTGGACAGAGAATATGGCGTTACTCGCGGCGTTGATTTTGTGGATGTCGCTTGTGTGGTAAACTTTGATCTTCCAACCTCTTTGAGATCATATACACATCGCGTCGGGCGGACGGCTCGTGCAGGTCGTACCGGGATGTCGCTTTCCTTTGTTGTGCCCTCAGAGGAGTGGGGGAAAAACAAGGTCGTGGGCTGCCTCAAGAGCTCTAAAGCTGACGAGGTGGTGCTCGCAAAGATTGAGAAAGAGCAAGCTGCCAGAGGGAATCCGATCAAGGAATACCAATTTGATATGCAACAGGTAGAGGCGTTCAGGTACAGAATGGAGGACGCGCTGCGCTCAGTCACCCGGAGCGCTATCAAGGAGGCCCGGATAAAAGAGCTAAAAGCTGAGATTCTCAACTCCGAGAAACTCAAGGTATGCACCGGCGCGCCTTAATCCATCTAGATCGCTCACCTGGCGCAGGCACACTTTGAAGACAACCCACTGGATCTCGAGTATCTTCGACATGACAAGCCGTTGCATCCCACGAGGATCCAGGCACACATGAAGCATGTACCCAAGTATCTTCTACCTCGTATGGGTCCGGTTTCTGGAACTCAGGAAGAGGATTTCACTACGTCAAATCCGTCTAGGCCCGAGGCCGGCTTTGTGCCCTTCAAAAAATCGTCCGGTGGGCGTCGCGGACGGGGAGGCAGAGGTAGGGGTGGAGCGAGTGGCCGAGGTAGGGGTGAAGCAAGTGGCAGAAGTAGGAAAAAGTCGGACCCTCTCAAAATATTTAGATGACATACACAACGAATACATGTCATTGACAAGCTTCCAAGATTTCAAAACTGCAGGTAATATAATGTACCATCACGAATGCGAAGGGTACTCAATCCGCGATGCCTTCCTCCCATCCCTTGGATCGCTCGACAGCACGCTGCCACGCCGTCCAAACCTTGTCCCTTTGAATCAAAGAAGTGCGTGGTGTAAAGGTCCTACTCCCCTTGGTATTCACCTCAGCAAGCGACTCCGGTCGCGAAAGATCCCATTCAAACAAGCCAATAGCAGCCCCGGCGAGCAGAGCAGACCCCAGCGCCGTCGACCTGTCAATCGCTTCAGCATTTAATCGTCGATTGTGGCGATAGATACATACTCCCTCATCTCCGGTCTGATGACGTCGAAGCCCCCAACATCTGCCAAGATCTCCATACAAGCATCACCGTTGGTCATGCCCCCGTCCACCTTGAGATGTTTGAGATCAGTCTTGGAGTCTAATTTCATACTCTCTACTATGGCCCTTGTCTGAAAGGCGTTGGCTTCTATCGCTGCGCGCGCAATATGAGCGGGGGTGGTATATGACGATAGCCCTATACACCATAATCAATCAGCGTCATCAGTATTGAGCCCGCAGTATCCTATACCGATGATTAGCCCGGCGGCTCCAGGGTCCCAGTAAGGTGCCAACAGGCCAGAAAATGCGGTCACAAAGTATACACCCCCAGAATCAGGAGTAGATTGCACGAGATCGTTTATCTCGCTGGCGGTCTTGATGAAACTCAAGGAATCTCGCAGCCTGGGGAAAGTTAGCCATTATTTGCCGTATCACATTGGGACGCAAACCATTTAACGGCACTTCCTGCAACACCAACTGCGCGTATGCTTCAGACAAGGGATGAAATTGATGATCGGTTGCTTACCGCTGCCCTCCAAGGCATACACAGGAGCAGCGCCGGGCCCTGGTTGATATGCAACCTACCCAGAATGTCGATCAGGATTGGAGGTAGGATTGATGGCAATGGCATTTACCGTGCTCAACAGCCCATGACTGCTCTCGACGATTTCCGAGCCAGTGCAAAATAGTAAAAAGGCACCAGTTCCATAAGTGCATTTCGCCTCCCCTGCCTTCAAACATTTGTTCCCGACAAGTGCGCCTTGCTGGTCGCCGACTAGGCCACCGATGGGTATACCTTTCAATGGTCCATCCGCGATCAAACCGTAGACTTCAGAAGAAGACACAAGCTTCGGGAGAATAGTAGGTCGAAGATCAAAGAATTTGAGCATTCTGTCATCCCATTCTAATGTCCGGAGGTTCATGAGGAGGGTTCGCGATGCATTTGTGACGTCCCCTATGTGGATACCCCCGGCGGGCCCTCCAGTCAGGTTCTACACCAGCCATTCACAATCTTGTAGTGTTAATCGCAGTATCACTTACATATGCGACCCAAGACTCTACCGTGCCAAAGAGTAACTCGTCGTCTGCATGGGCTTTTTTGACCTCTGGGTAGTTGTCGATCATCCACCGCAGTTTGATAGCAGAGAAGTAAGTCGAGAGTTTCAGCCCGGTTCTGATTGACAGGTGTCAATGAGAGAAATAGCAGGGAGCGAGTTCTTACATATCGCGCAAGGCCTTGATGCCTTCTTCCCCCTTCTTAAACTGACCTGGCGTGACTTCAAGCCCAACGGTTGCAAGCACATGCTCGTAATGGGCCACCGTGTTCTTCGTTCTCGAGTCTGTCCACACGACAGCCTTGCACAGCGGCTTTCCAGTCTGGCGATGCCATGCCACGGTCGTTTCACGTTGGTTCGTGACGCCTGACGAGGAATATGAGATGAGGGGATCATCACACAAGTGCCTCGGACAGACCTATCACCTTGACGCTCTCCTTTGCCCAGCCATGTTTCTCCAAAATCTCACAGGCGTTGGCGATACAGGCTTCCGAAACCATTTGTATTTCATCGGGATCATGGTCGTGCCATCTATCAAGCTGAGACCATCTCAGCCGAGATGATATAGAGTCGGAACTCACCCTGGACTGGGATAGTACTGAGGAAACTCGGACTGAGATTGTGCGACGATGTTCGCATACTGATCAAATATGATGAACCGGACCGATCTGCAAGATAGATCAGCAACTCGTTCCGCTGACTTCCAGAAGCGAGCTCACGTTGTTCCGCAATCTAGAGATCCTACGAATTCGCCTCGCTTCAGATTTGCCATGGCGGTTGGATTGGCAAACGTCGCATCCACAGCATGTTGCCTTTTGTGCCATAGACGCTGGAGTTAAATGAAGGTGGTCCCCGCCAAGCAGCTGATAAACCCAATTCGTATCACATGGGCCAGTAGTGTACAAGAGCGTAATTGAATGCTGGGGAGAAAGTCATGCGTGTAAATAACGAGTCAGGGCGACACGGGTTCCTTTTCTGATTCGTCCCAGGAAAATACAGGTAGTGGGTGAGCCTCGGTGTTGAAGACCCACTTCTCTAACGGAACGATATCATCGTCCAAAAACAAGAGGTAGAGATATTTCAGTGTCTCGGCCAGGAAGAAACTGCGAAGGGATTGTATTAGGTGGGCAACCAGCCTCATTCTCGGCGTCGAAGACAAGTGCTCACCTTGGCATTGAATCTTGTAAGATAGGATCCGTTGATTGGACTCTGTCCACGCTAGCATACCCAGATGGCGTCTTTGCAACCCGTTCAATAGCTTGGAAAACATCCCATCCTCTATGCCGCCATTTAACATCCCCCGTCGCCCGCCATAAGATGTAAAACGATTCAACGGCCTGGGAACACAAGATTAGCACCCTACTCCATGGAGCAGTATCAGCCACACCTCAGGACGCAGTTGGTAAACAGTATTTTTGATGGTATAGTCCCTGGTGACGGTATCGACTTGCCTCTCTTTTACAGTCTTGGCCTTCGGATTGGCAACCCACGGCTGCTTGTCCCCCACGCCGGGGGGTGAACCAAGTTGACCACTTGCTTTCCATTTCTGCATCGCATGTATCCATTTAGTTTCACCAGATTTACCGATACGCATGGAAATAATATCTGGACTCAGTCCCGAGGGTTGGTCTGCGTATGAAAGATAGCACATTTGGGCAAGACCCTCAGCGGCCCAGAGATGCAGGTCTGCGAGGTCAAATTCGGCGAGAGCCTCGTATCCGTGACGGTGCCAAGGAGGAAGATCATCACCCAATCGCGTAATGTTGATGCCGATAGTCTCGAGCTTGTTCAAGGGGAGGAGGTGCGCTCCTAATGCCAATAGCCCGGGAAAGAAGCAAGACAGATGCTCGAAGGTATGCGAGGTTGCGGTCCGATTCCCATAGGTTGTTGAATCTGTAACGTAAAGTAGTTGACGGCGAGAAGAAACGTAAAGGAGGTTGTTGATGACATGAGTGGTAAATCTTAGATCTTGAGAAAATCAGTACGCATGCCCCTCAAAGTGACGGCAGGAACTAACACATTTCAAGATTAGCTCTATCTGTGCGTGCAGTGAGCAAGAATTGCTTGAGAGTATATTCGTGACCACTATCAGCAGCAGCTCCAACCGATAGATGGACTGAGGAAGCAGAACATAAGTGGGCACCAAATTGTTGATTCGGATCACGCACGTCCTGACGGCTTTCCATCATGTAGCTTCCAGTATACCGGGTACATGCCTCCTGATGGACCGAGGTCAGTGTTGTAGAAAAGATTGGTAATCGTTGTGGCCTATGTCGATGTAGTTAGTATATGTGAAAAGTTGATGACATGATACGAACACGGTCAACGTGTGCTTTTTTCCCTGTGATTTTTCCGAGGTATGCATATTCCATCTGGAAGGACGCTATTTCAGCGAGTGGGCTGGGACTCAGCTGTGGTCGACGGGTTCCACCAGAAATACTAGGAGAGACACGTCGGTAACAAGAAATAATGAGGTAGAGTATATATACTTGTAAGTGTTGGCCGCAAATTGGGGGAATCCACTGCGAGCGTCGAATGCTGGCGAGAGCTTGGTTGCAAGTTCGTCTGCTTTGTCACGCAATATATTGTCCATGGATAGTGCGTAAGCGGACAAAAGACCACCCAGATAACGAATGACCGTTTCAAAGAAGGGTACATCGGTGTTCTACAACGGTGAGTTTTGCGATGAAAGGCGTTTGAAGAGACTTACGGAAGGCAAAGAGAAGTTAGTGGCTTTGACCAATGGCATGGCACGCGCGAACTCGTCCTTTAGGCCCATAAGCAGCATCGTATCGAGGGAATCCACGGCGGTAACACCCCAGCCATTGAAACTACGCTACCGAGGTCAACGAGACATCCTGTGTGGTGACAATACTTACTTGTCGATGGATGTGTTCGAAACGGGCCGCAATTCATCATGGGGAAAAGCGTAGCGTTCGTAGCCGTGATAGGCGTGCAAAAACGCATCCTTCACTTGGGCAGCCCTGTCGGCCCACACGTCTGGTGATTCTGGTGGCCAAAAAGTGACATGTTCCTCGGCCGAGTGGACTTCATTTTCGTCGAAATTGAGGTGATAAATGGTCCACAGTGAGACCGAAAATGCGAGGACGAATGCGACATGGCGGATTGTGATCCGACGTGGGTAGATGGGGAGCCAGCGGGGAGCCATGAGAGTCTACTGCCAAGCGGCCCGGACGAGAAGGCGCCATGCCGCGTGGGAATTACCGCAGGTCTGATCCCACTAACACTCCACTAGTACTATTAAGTACCTCCACGGGTACTCAGGCCATTTGGACACTTGGAACTGCGCCAGAAATTGCTAGTGATTGTCGCTTTGAATTCTGCACAGAGCTCGTTTGACGCCAACGATTGCCATGTCCAGCTTTGACAAGGTCGTCAAATTGGCCTGCAAGCCAAAGCCGGCACCCCCAAAAGCAAAGGTAGTCTATGAACCTCGCAATCGGCTAACCCTGACCCGCATTTTCGCCCCACAGTACTTGGATCCCATCGTCGCTGCCACCTGGTCTGAAGACGGCGCCGTTCACGATGTCTGCAGGGCTCTCGTCCCTCGTCTACGTGAGCCAAATGCCGTCGTGCGCGCCGAATCTTGTGGTCCTATTCTGCCACTCACTTGTCGGTCATTATCCAGGTCGCGTTCAAGGCTTTGATCGTCCTACACACCATGATTCGCAATGGAGCCACCGACAACATACTTTCTCATCTCTCCTCCACGGAAATACTGCGCTTGCGTAACGTTTCTGCCGGAAACTGGGAAGGTAGCCGTGCCTCTCCTTGCCACTGCCATACATCCCCTTACTACCACGGCACAGGTTATAATGCACCTCAGAACATACAACAATATGCGCTCTATCTGGACTCTCGTATACGGGCGTACCGCGAGCTGAAACACGACGCAATTCGGGTGCAAGCCGAGACTAATCGTGACATGCGCCTTCACAATTCGATCGAAGAAGATATGGCGTATACTACGGCACCCCCATCCAAATCATCATCAACTAAATCGAGAGCTCCTCAAAGAAGCAACACGATCGTGGGTCGCAAACTCCGTGTCATGACAGTGGAAAATGGCCTCCTTAGGGAAACCAAGACAGTGCAGACAATGATAGATTCTTTGGTGGAATGTCGGGTAAGCTGCAGTAAAATACACAAGTGCTGTCCAATCAGACGTCTGCATTCAGTTCTATCTGGATGACCTGGAAGACGAACTCACTATTACGGCTCTGCGAATGCTTGTCAAGGATCTCCTTATCTTATTTCAGGCGGGGAACGAGGGTGTGATAAACGTGCTTGGTAAGTACGCCCACACAGTTCCCCGCATCGTGCTCAACGAATCTCAGGACATTACTTTGTGATGTCGAAATACGATGCGCAAGAAGCACTTAGCATCTATCGCAATTTCTGTGGCCAAACAGAGCGTGTCGTTGAATACCTTGGTGTCGCTAGGAAACTACAAAATCTCTTGAATGTTCCGATTCCGAACTTGAGGCATGTATGTGACAAGCCAGGTTCCCTGCGGAGTTGGTGTTAATGAAACTGCAGGCCCCGGTTTCACTTGCAAGCTCACTTCAGGAGTATCTTGATGACCCGAACTTTGAGCAGAACAGGATTGAGTACAAAGCAACCAAAGACCGCAATAGTACTCAATCGGCCCTTCCTAAAGGTTCGTCTGTCAGTCAAACGCAATCGAATTTTGCTCACTGGATGCCAGGTACTGCCACGACATCAGCCAACTCAGCGGCTACCGAAACATCTATCAAACCTCCGCCCCCTCCTCCTGCCGCTACTAGCAAACCTAGCGTCAATCAAGTCACGTCAGACTTCTTTACCTCCATCGAAGAGGAGCAAAAGCCTGTGGTCAGTCCTGTTGCTAGCAGGTGTGTTTTCATCTCATAGGGCTGGTTCTTGACTGACAAAATATCCAGTCCCACTGGTTATCCCCAACAACAGGCCACATACAATCCCTTCGTCCAGCGACAGATGACTGGTGCTTTTACCTCTCAGCCATTTGGTAGACAGGTACAGATCCAGTCTACAGGTTTCGCGCCTTCCTTACCCGTTCAACTTGCACAACCATTTCAACCAACTCAGCCGTTCCCAGCATCTGAGATGAATAAATTTGCTATTCCATCACAGCCAACCGCTCAGCACCGACCATTCTCTACATTTATTCCCCAACAAGCAACTGGCATACTATCCGGGCCAACTGCCAGCTTTTTGCAACCGCATCCTACTGGCTCGAACCCCTTTAGGCAAAGTATGCTCTTTTCGCAGGCCACCGGGATGCCCATGCTCAATAGCAGTGGGGCCGCATCGATGCCTCCACCCCCTGTACCCCAAATAAATTACATGTCCCAGATGACGAGTAACCTGCCACCGATACCTTCAAGTACACAGTTTGGACATAACAACATATCGTCAGAGCTTCCTGTGCGGCCCTCGTCCACGCCCCTTACCAGTGTTCCTGCCAACCCATTAACTGCATCTCCTCCCATGGCACACCCTGTGAAATCACACCAGACTGGCTCGCGCAACCCATTCGGTGTTCCCGTGGCTCCAGCTCCTCCAGTTCCTAAACCTCCTACCCTTTTGGAACTCTCCATGGGTTTTGGGCAGTTAGGCATAGACGGCAGCCAGGGGCTTCAACCACAGCCAACTGCTGCTACCACTATGCCACCAACAAAGTCAACTTTCTCCTCGGTTGCATCTTCGTTTTCCCTCGCGAATGGTTCTTCCCCTATCAGCGATCTGAACCGCCTCGGCTCGCATCCATTTAACCTTCAGGCGATCACCAGCTCAAATCCCTCGGAGTCGCTATTTTCTCTCTCGTCCCAACCAACTGGCGCTGCTGTCCCTTCGCATACTCCCTCAGCTCCGCTGGCGGCACCCATCAAACCCCAGACCACTGGATTTGGTGGAGTAAAGGCATTCAAGCCTACTTCTAGCTTTGGAGCCTCGCTCCTAGAGACCCTTCCTCCCATACCTCAGTCTGGTACTACGACCCCTGAGGCCAGTACACAAAACGCCGCTCACTCTACTGCGCCCTCGCTCCCGACGAATGTTACCTTGAACGGGTTTGCCGCATCCAGCGTAGCCAATGTACCAGGGGCCTTGAGTTCCCAGCTAACAGGTGGACCCCTGCCTGCACAAAGATTGACTGGGGGGTTCACCCCCGGCGTTGGTCTCCGACCTCAAGCTACTGGTACTCTTGGGGCTGCAAACCCATTTCGGGCGACAATGTTTGCTGCAACGTCCACTCCATCTGTCGTAGGCGGCCCACCTCATTCATTTGTGTCTTCTGCTTCGACACCACCGTTCGGAGTGCTCACCAATGGGACTGGTGGTTTTCCCATGTTGGGTACTGGAAATAACGCATTCGGTCCACCTTTCACTCACCTTGGCCAAGGGAATATGCAGCACAACGCGGGGGCCTCTTTGATATAGCCTGCTAACAGAGCACTGTTATCATTTTTACACTCCTTTTCTGTTTCCTTTACGATTGTGTTTTTTGGATAGTCCCTTTTTCTTTCGCTTTCGCAGATTTCAATCTAGCTTCAAGGACCTTGACCACGTTCATTTCAAGCACCCATTCAGTGTAATTTAATTCTAGCTATCCGCACTCCCTTGAATACCCGGCTCTCATGTACTTCCGTTACGCACAACGCTCTGCAATCAATTTACATAATAAGACAAGCAAATGTAAACATCACGCCCGCGTCAATGGACGCGTTTCAGTTTGCATTTGACCAACAAGTTAGTGCAGCAAAATGTCATCGTAAGCCCAGCGTTGCATCGTTCGTCGACAATCTCGAGCTCATAAACGTCAGTGAGATAACCACAGACGTCCAAACTGCCGCCGATGCGTCTCCCACGATGACCATCGAGACAGCACTCGAACACGCTCGACGCGCATTCGCACTCAAAAAATACGAACAAGCAGTCGAGCACTACGCCACCGCGCTCGAGTTACAGTCAGTCCTCCTCTTTTTTGCGCGCGCGCTTCACATCCAACGCTCCCAGGACGACAAAACACGCGCACGACGCGCCCGAGATGGCAGACTTGTATTTCTCGTACGGCAAGGCCCTTTTGGAGAACGCGATCGCGCAAGCGTCGGTGCTGGGAAAAGAGCCGGAGCCAGGGCCAGACGGCGAGGAGGACACACGTAGGTCCCCGCGCGTTCTGCACTGCGTCTCGCCCACCCTTTTCCATAGGACCGCGCAACGGACTGATTCTCGAGTTTGGAGACGAGGGGGATGGCGAAGATGAGGACGGCGCTGTGGACTTGTTGGGCGAGTCTGCCAAGGAAGCAGAGGAGGAGAGCTCGGACGAAGAGGAAGGCGAACCAGAAGACGACTTCAACGCCGCCTGGGAAGTATTCGAGCTCGCGCGTGGTATATACGAAAAGGCGAGCGAGGGAGACGACGAGATCAAGCTGAAGCTTGCGGACACGTATATCGCACTCGGTGACGTGTCGTTGGAGACTGGTGAGGCGTCATCATTCCGGGTTCGCTCGATCATTCATGTCTGTGTACAGAAAAGTTTGACGAGGCGATCAACGACTACTCTGCCGGCCTGGCCCTCAAAGTGGACCTGTTGCCCACATCTTCCCGACAAGTCGCCGAAGCCCACTACAAGTTAAGCATGGTGCTTGATCTGACCCCCGGGCGGCTCTCGGATGCCATAATACACGCGGAGAAGGCCCTCGAGAGCGTGTTGAAGCGAATTCAAGAACTCAAGGATGGGCTGAACGGGAATTTGGCACCTGTCCCCGTTGCAGTGCAAGGTGAGGACAAGAAGGGAAAAGGGAAAGCGGTATCTCCCTTGGTGGCTCGAGAACTTGTGCAAAGTATGCCAAAAAATCATATGAAGACTGAACTCCAGGAGCTCGAGGGTGTCAAAGAGGATCTCGCCCTAAAGGTTGGACGATTTATTACACCTAATGATACGCTCTCTTATCCAATTTTCTCCAGGTCGACGAGCTAAAGACTACACCCAAGGCGCCAACAGAATCGGCTCCTGCTCTGGCTGCGAGAGTGCTTGATCAAGAGCTGAACACGAATTCAATAGCTGTACCCGGTCAGCCAGCCGTCGTTCATGATCTCACCTCTATGGTAAAGAAGAAGAAGAAACCGCTGGAAAACGAGGTCACTGCAAAACGAAAAGTTGATGACGCCGAGCTCAGTCCCGTAACGAAAAAGGCCAGGCTAGAAGGCGAGATATCATCGTGATGGCTACCTAGAACTGCGGTATGATCTTAAAATGGGACGCCGGATGTTTCTATTGGAGTATGCTTGTATCTTTTCTTGCCCTCGCCCACTCCGAAATCGCCCACAATGTGTCCCTTCTTGTCCTTACTCCGCATCATATATTTGTAGATGACCAACCCCTCGAGTCCCACCGGGCCCCTAGCATGTATTCTCCCTGTGCTGATACCCACCTCTGTGCCGAAACCATATCTAAACCCGTCCGCGAAGCGTGTGCTGGCGTTGACGAACGTTCCGGCTGAGTCGACACCACGACAAAACTTTGATCCGATTGCTTCTGACTCGGTGACTATCGTATCGGTATGGTGCGAGGAGTGGGCATTGATATGGTGAATTGCAGCGTCCAGCGAGTCAACGGTTTTAACGGAGAGTTTCAAGTCCAGGTGCTCCGTACGATAGGAATCCTCGTCAGAACCGACGATCTTGTTCGGATGCGCGCGGTCAACGGACTCGGGAATCGCGGAAAGAGCAGGCTCATCACAAATAAGTTGCACACCAGCTTCCAAGAGGGCACGCGCAACCTGTGTCCAAAGGGTGTGCAACAGATCTTGGTGGACCAGCAACGTCTCTGCGGCGTTACACGCAGAAGGATAATCGATCTGTGTGGTTTCCACGTCAGCCATACCAGAGGAACTTGGGTAGCATATGCCAACCTTGGAGTCCACCACGACCCGTACAGCCTTGTCCGGATCGGCGTCTTGGTGCAGATAGACGTGACAAAGACCATCTGCGTGGCCCATGACGGGGATTCTTGTGTGGGTCTGGATGTTTCTGACTAGTTCATTACTGCCTCGTGGGATGACTAGATCGATGAAATGATCGAGCGCTAGCAGGGCGGAAACCTCTGCTCTGGTTTGGACGGTTTGGATGTATGCTGGGGGTAGTGCTGCTCGCGTCAGGCCCTCTGAGATGGCTTTGGCGAGTTCGGCTGTCGTTCTGTTGGACTCTTTTCCCCCTTTGAGGATGGCAACATTTCCTGACCAAAGTATTCCATATACACGATGGGCGGACTCGGGGCGACGACTCACCAGATTTGATCGCCAAGGCGGCGATGTTGACGACGACTTCTGGACGGGCTTCAAAAATGACCAAAAGGACACCGATTGGGCACGAAACGCGATAAAGCTCCAGATTATCATCGAGTTCGGAGGCATAGGAGACGATCCCAGTAGGGTCAGCAAGGTTGGCGACATCGGTGACACCTTTGACCATCTGTTCCCACTTTCCGGGTTTGCTTAGATCCAGACGGTTCAGCATGGATTTCGACATGTGGCCAGCGTCCACTTGTCGCTGAGCGTCCTGGATGTCTTGTTGATTAGCATCGAGTATCGCATCTTTATTGTTCTCGAGCTCATCCGCGATGGTTTCGAGAGCTGTTTTGCGAACAGCAGAGGGAAACAGTTGCGATGCCTCAAAGGCTGCCTTGGCGTTTCGTGCAAGGTCTTGTACATAGTTTTCAGAGTTGGACGCCATTTTGGAAGGGAATGGACACAAGGATCTCCGATATCTCGACTTGGTATCTGACAGCGCCTTTTTGTCTAATCTCCATGTGCGCAACTCGAACGGACCTTCAAGCCCAGTGAGAACTTGCTATGTCCGGACACTGCGGTGCGACGCGCGCAACAGCGACGACGACGGCCATGCCACGCCATTGCCACCGCCACCCTCCAGTCGGCGCATTGCGACACGCACAACAATGATGACGCCCCCCCCCCTCCCCCCTGCTGTGACATCGACGATGGCGGCACTGCGCCAACGCCGCAACCTTTGCCATAGCAGGGACAACATTGACGCCGACGAGTGCGACTGCACCCATGGCATGGCATGGCCACGACAAGGGAACGATGGGGAGGCGACAACGCAACGAAGGCGAGGGGATGACAAAGAGGACAGGGAGACGACGACGACGACACCACGACAATGATGCATGCGCAACTGCACCCGCACCATCAGACGCGGTGACAACGAGGGCGAGGGTGACAACGGACAACGATGCCAATGCGTGCGCCGTGCACCCACACGCCCACATGTCCCCCTCTAGCAGTCGACACACACCACATACGGGACAACAATGTCAAGGACACGCGACAAGGAGGAGTGACTCATGTACTAGTATATAGACAACACACTGAATGTCTGAAGCTGCATAAGATGAATTAGTAGCTAAGATGACATCCGATGCCTTGTCTAACCGGTCTTTTCAGCTTCGCCGTCTTTGCCAAATCGCTTAGCACGCAAGACCGTTACATAAAGCCACAAATAAGCCAAAATAAGATCGATGTAAATTTACTGATTGGCAGGGCGAGCGAGGGTGAGGGCGTGCAGGAGGGGCGAGGTGGGCCGGGGCATGGGAGGGCACGCATGCATGCGTGTCGGGGCAAGGGCAGGAGGGGGAGGGGCAAGGTGCGGATGCACACGCGCGCGTCGACGTCGTCGTTGGGCAAGACGAGGCGAGAGGGCGAGGCAAAGGGCGAGGCGACAACTGCATCATCGCGTTGTTGTCATTTGGCGAGAGCAAGGGCGAGGGCGAGCGAAGAGGCAAGGCAAGGCGAGAGGCGAACGCGAACACGACGAGGGCCAAAGGCGGTGGTGACAACGATGACAACGAGGCAACAACCGCGCTATCGTGGTTATCGCGTCGTCGTCGTTGTCATCACGCGAGACGAAGGCGAGTGAAGGACCAGGCGAAGTCGAAAGGAACGGTGATGACAATGACAATGAGGCGACAACCGCGTCGTCGTTGCCGTTGTCATATGATGATATGAGACGAGGGCAGAGGACCAGGCGAAGGCGACGAGGGTGATCTGAGCGCGACAAGTGGCGGCGACAATGACGACGACGATGAGGCGACAACTGCGCTATGCGGTTATTGCGTTGTCGTCGTCAGGCGAGACGGGGCTAACCAAGCCGGAGCAAGCCGAAGAGTGTTGTATCGCTTGTTACCACTCGGGCCTTTTGTCGGGTAAGCGATTCAGGTACCAGCAGATTATGTCATGCAGGACACCGAACACCGTCGGTGTCTTGTCAAATCTGTTTTTATTTGTTTGTACTGTAACGTAATGATGGACAGTGTATAAATCGTCCCATCCTTTCGACTCACGTTCTTGCTGCCTCGTGCACCTATGATGCGGACAGTCCCGTCCATACTTCACGCACGAGGATGGGCTGGGAGAGCACTTGTTTATTGCTTTAATGGCACTATCGTACAATGTAAGATGTAAGATAAATAAATAAATACATTCATCATGAGCAATCACACAGTTGTGACAGCGTTGAAACATTGATGTGTGGGTTGTGTGCATGGGCAAGAGTGGCATTGTTGATGGGTGCCCCATGGTTGTGCGCTTGCTAGTAGTGTCGTGGCGGTAAGGCGGCGAATGGGTGGGATAGCGATGGTGCGCGGGGCATATGCAAGGGCGAGGGCAAGAGTGGGTTGTGTGTTTCTGTGAGAGTGACATGGTGAGGTAGCAACGGCGTTACAGCGTACAAGAGCGAAGGCGAAGGTAAGTGACAGTGCCGGTTGTGCAGAGGCAGAGCAAGTCGGTGAGAGTGTGCGACGGTGACGAGAGGAAAGGGTAGGTTGGACGTGTAGAGATGGCAACAGAGACGGCAAGATGCAGGGCATAAGGCATTGAGGGTGGGCACGTCCGTGTGGACATGGGAACGCAACAGCGTATGTGGGTCATCCTCCATTGGACGATGCATCGCACCATCGTCGACGCGGTGTTGTTGATGGCGCCGTGTCATTGACGACACTGCGTCGTCCTTGTGGTGTTGGGTGGCCGTTGGACGACGCGTCGTCGTCGTCTTGTCCCCAGCCCCCTCGTCCTTGCAGCGTCGGGTCAAGGCGTGCGGTTGCGCACGCAATGACGACGTTGACGTGGGACGACGTTACGTCATTTTCGTTGTTGCTGCCGTCGCCCCCAGGTGCGCGGTTACACGCATCGTCATCGTCGATCGGGTGACAAAGGTGCCTTGCAGAGTCACTGTGGACCCGAAGGATGACGGTGTTGGCGGGTAAGGACGGTTGTGGGCACGAACGCCCGGTGGTTGTGCAGAAGCGGTGAGGTGGTGCGGCGGCGTGTGCGCAGGAAGGGTGAGTGGGTGCGAGGGCGGACGCACTGGCGCGGATGTCCATCACAGCGTAGGCAAGCACGAGATGCGAGGTGGCGACGGCGACTGCGTGCAGGTGCTGCAAGCCAAGGGGGGTTGGCGAGGTGATGAGAGCGACGGCGGGCGGGGACAGTGGGGTAACTGAGCGCAACGGTGTTGGTAATATTTATTTATTTTCGTTTTCTTAATTAATAATTGATGTATGTTTTCGGGGTCCTGCATTACGGCGCTTGCAGGTACTTGTGTTTCTTCTTTGAAAATAGCCGACAAAACCCCCGAGTGGTAACAAGCAACCTATAACTCTGGCAGCTCGGTTATGTAAAGCTCGCGGCAACACTACCGCTGTCGCCACCTCACTCCTTGCGGAAATGCCGTCGTACACCCCCACCTCATCTCACCTTCGCCACATCAGCACATCACACCGGGATAAAATGACACTTAGCCGGGATAAAATCCCCAATTAAACCACGTATGGTTATGTTGAGAGCGCACGCATCGGCATCGTCCGACCTATGACGACAAGCCGAGCGGCCGACGCTCGAGACTTACTAATAATATGAAATATGTCTAGTCAGTATATAAGACCGGAGCTGGGCTTAAAACATAGGAGCGCACCGTGTTCTGGTCGCCCACTATCTAGCGCGAACCCCTCTGACTACCGTCTTGCGGCCCTCGCTACGCCGAATCGGCTATTTGCATCACCGCTTGCTTACGTACAACATGATCGTACCTACGCCTCTAACCTCTGCCCTTAAGAGGTTATGAGCCCTGCACTTATAATCTAGGCAAGCAAATCTATGAGTTAACCAATACTTATTTGTATTTTGTATATTCTCAAACTGTCCTTCTCCAATGTCTGACTTCCTCAAGGGTGATACTAGTTCGGCATTGGCCGCGTCTATTCTTCCTGCGCCTACTAATTTAGGAGGGTTGTTATCTTACAAAATTGACCTGCTCGGCGAAGAGAATTGGACTGCGTGGAAGATATGCATGACCAATGTCCTAATGGTTCATGAGGTCTATGGTCATGTTGTTCATGCAGTTCCACAACCCGATGGCTTAGAAGCCAGTGAGGCTGCCGAGTGGAAGGCGAAAGAACATAAGGCACAACTACTTCTTTGTATGAGCGTGGGAGATGATCAGATGATTCATCTGGTCGAGAGCGACAAGTCAGCCGATATGTGGAGGAATCTGCAGTCTATTCACGAGGTAAAGGGTCAACAGACCATTCTCGCATTAAAGTGCGCTTTCTACAGGAGGACCGCAGCCCGAGACTGAGATATCCCTGCTCATATGACCGAGATGAAGTGCCTGCGCTCAAGACTTCACCAATTAGGGTGCCTAATCAAGCAGTCGGAATTCTGTAATGTCCTTATCACATCCCTACCAAAGACCTGAGAAGGCTTTATTGCCAATTACCTGGGAGCAAGGAAGGGAACGGATGATACAAACGAGGACGATCAGTCTGGCTGAATAGAATTATTGGCACTCATCAGGGATGAATATGAGTGATGTATAGGCTATTCATCCAACAAGACTAAATTCAACGATGCCGAAAATGAGCAGGCTTATTATCTTGAAGGGCACGGCAAGGGAAGGAAGCTTGACCCTGAGAAGGGCAAGGCTGAGAACTTCGCTAAAACCGAAAAGAAGCGTGACAAGGTCAAGTGTGAGAATTGTCACAGGGTTGGTCATGAAGTACGTGACCGTTTTTCCCCTGGTGGCCCGAAATATGCAGAGCATAAGCGAGAAAGGAAGGAAAGGAAGCAGAAAAAGAAGGAGGATGAAAGCGCTAACCAAGCACAATTTGCGGCTGCTTCTACTATGGCCTTTGTAGCTACCGAAGATGATGTACAGATGTATGATGGCAATGCGACCCACTTTTCTCTGTATCCGTGGATTGCCGATACTGGCGCTACAATGCACATCACAAATAGCCGAGATGCGCTTACCGATTTTGTAAGTACTTGTACCGAGATACATGGAATTGGAGTGTCGTCTATTGTAGCACAAGGCCTAGGGGCGCTAAAATTGCGCACCTGGGTTGATGACAAAATTTTTATTGTCAAACTGAATCACGTATTATATGCTCCTACCATGCAGCATAATATATTGTCCATAGGACGGCTCAACGAAGTGGGCGGTCGCACGACTACAGGCAACGGGAAAATCCGGCTATATGACTGGAATCAGCAACTGTTTGCCGAGGGTCGTAAAGTACGTGGGATTTATTATCTAAATGTGGAAATGATCGTACCTGAGCGATCCAATGTTGCACAAGCCGGACACACTTGGTTATCCTGGCATAAACGACTTGGACACGTGAGTATTGACGGCCTGAAAAATTTATTTCATAAATGGCTTGTCGATGGATTTGAAGTCGACGAGCGTTCCCCCAGCTTCGACTGTGAAGCATGTATACAGGCCAAACAAACTCACGCGCCGTTTCCAAAACAGGCGACTCATTGAGCCGACCAACTGGGCGAGCTCACTCATACCGATGTATGGGGACCAGCTCGCACCGAGGGCATTGGGGGAGTAAAATACTATGTCACTTTCATTGATCACTTTCATTGATGACTATACACGATGCTGTACGGTGCATTTTATGAAGTCGAAAGATGAAACACCTACAAAAGTACAGCAGTACCTGACCTATATTGCGACCAGGTACGGGACCAAGCCGAAACGGCTTAGAGCCGATAATGGTACCGAATATGTCAACCGTACCTTGTTGACATGGTGCCGTGATCATGGGATTGAAGCTGAATTGACGGCGCCATATTCACCGTCCCAGAATGGTGTAGCCAAGCGTATGAATCGCACGTTGATGGAATTATCACGCATGATGCTTATTGCCTGCAATTTGCCTGACTATTTGTGGCCTGAAGCAGTTACACATGCTGCGTATATACGAAACAGGTCCTATACATGTGCGGTTGACGACTCGACACCCGAGGGACGTTGGTCCAAAGAGCGACCGGACATATCCCACCTACAAGAGTTGGGCAGCCCTGTCTGGATCCTTACTGAAGGACATGATATGTCCAAACTTGATCCCAAGAGCACGAAACATGTTTTCGTTGGCTATATGGATGGTCCAAAAGCAATCCGATATTATGATGTGCGAGCGCATCATGTCAAGGTCTCTTGGAACTTTCGCTTCCTGCATAGCCCCACCGACGTCGTGATTCCCACACCCTCAGTGCTGTGCAAGGGGGAGTCTAGTGGGAGTACCACGAATACCGCACTGCAACAGAGTGTGGATTCTGTAGGTCAAAAACGGAAGCGTGAGGACAAACCTTTGAGATGTAGCATGAGAACGAAAATCATGCATGACTACAGTCAGTTAAACGACCCTCTTCCTGAGTTGGACGACATACCTGATGATGAGGACGAAGAAAATGCACATGTGTCGTCCGCTGAGGCTGCATATGCATTTACTGAGACCAATCTTGGTCGCGGCGATCCAAAATCACTCGCTGAGGTGAAGTGGTTGCCCGATTGGCCCAAATGGGAGAAGGCTGTTCAAGCCGAGTTGACTCAGCTTTGAGAGATGGGGACCTGGGAGTTGGTCGATCCGCCTGAGAATTGATCACCCGTTACCAATAAATGGGTCTTTGTCAAGAAGCTTGGGCTGAACGGTGAACTCCTGAAATATAAAGCACGATTAGTTGCTAGAGGGTTCACTCAGCAACCAGGTATGGACTATAACGAGACATTCTCACCTGTCGTCCATCTTGAAACAATCCAAGCAATTCTTGCGCTCGCTGTAAAAGAAGACTGGGAAATCCAGCAGATGGACGTAAAAGGTGTGTACCTGAATGGTACCCTCAAAGAGGAAGTCTATATGAGACAACCCGAGGGGTATGATGATGGGACACGCTGATTGTGTCGTTTGATCAAGACACTGTACAGACTCAAGCAGTCTGGGCGCGAATGGAATGAGGAGCTGAATAAGCAGCTCCAAGCGAAAGGATTCACACGCCTTTTTTCAAATCCTTGTGTCTACATACAACGCGTGGACGGTAATATCCAAATCATCACCGTATGGGTAGATGATCTATTGCTATTCACCAACGTCCGCGATGTCATGGACAGGCTCAAAGTTGAGCTGAAGAGCCTGTTCGAAGTCATGGATATGGGCGACCCGTCCAAAATTGTGGGAATTGAAATTGCGCGCAACTGTGCAAAAGGCACTCTTACTATCACGCAGCAGCAATACATCAATTCCATCTTACAAAAGTATGGTCTAGACAATGCCAACACAGTTGGCATGCCACTCGACCCCAATATCAAGCTTGAACCCACTGAACAAGCTGATTCCGGAGGGAGCGCTGCATACGCATCACTTATTGGATCGCTTATGTATGTGGCGGTTGCGACACATCCTGACATCGCGTATGCTGTGTATCGACTTGCATTGTTCACGGCGAACCCAGATCTGGGACACTGGGCAGCAGCAAAGCAAGTACTTCGGTATCTCACCAGCACTTGTGAGGTAGGACTTCGGTACTCAACCGATCACAGCACGGATAGACCCACACAAAAATTTTATGGCTACTCGGATGCTGACTTTGTGAATAGCTCAGATCGCTTATCCATTTTGGGGTATGCTTTTCTGCTCAGTAATGGAGCCATCACTTGGAGCTCCAAAAGGCAGAGAGAGGTTGCGCTTTTGACAACGGAAGCCAAGTATATTGCTCTTGCGCACGCTACCAAAGAGGTGGTGTGGCTGCGAAATTTATTCTACGAACTCAGCTATCCACAAACGGAGCCAACCATCATTTTTGGCGACAATCAATCTGCTCTCGCGATTGCCAAAAACAATCAGTACCACCAGCGATCCAAGTATTTCAACATCCGAAATCGCTTTATTCAAGACAAGATTCGATTGGGTTCTATCGACGTGTGATACTGCCCTACTACAGTTATGACGGCCGATATTCTTACCAAGGCCTTGCCGAAGCCGAAACATACCCAGCATGTTGCCGAGCTTGGCCTTACGGCTTGAGGGGGAGTGTTGAGAGCGCACACATCGGCATCATCCAACCTATGACGACAAGCCGAGCGGCCGATGCTCGAGACTTACTAATAATATGAAATATGTCTAGTCAGTATATAAGACCGGAGCTGGGCTTAAAACATAGGAGTGCACCGTGTTCTGGTTGCCCACTATCTAGCGCGAACCCCTCAGACTACCGTCTTGCGGCCCTCGCTACGCCAAATCGGCTATTTGCATCACCACTTGCTTACATACAACATGATCGTACCTACGCCTCTAACCTCTGCCCTTAAGAGGTTAGGTCATTGACAGATCCATGCTGTAAATATTACCCAACATTTGTTATTTCCTTTTTAGAGTAGTGGCTGGTCTGAGTAAGCAAAGATAACGGCAATCAGTCCTTATCATATGATAATCTAATCGCTATGTCGATACAAGCTGTCCGCTGCGAGTAATGAGCCTTGTCTGCACATCATCTAGCATACCACGTGATATATAGTCCTCCCTGATCTCCCGGAGCTTCTGCATGCAGGCATCAAATGTGCCCCGCATTTCCGTCCCGAATTCCAGTCGATTAAGAGCACCATTTTCAAACTCCTTTAGCACACAGTAAATTGTGGTACTGGTGAGCATGAAAATTAGGTCCATCTTCGAGAAATTAATAGAGGCTTGAAATTTTCCACCGTGAGATGTAAAGACCGTTTGGAGAATGATTGCAATGAGTGCCAGGTGGTCGGGAATGTGAAAACTGTCATGCTCGACAAGGAAAAACTTGAAGTCCTGTAAGTAAGCAGCGATGACCATGCGCTTGTGCTCTACATCCGCTTGTGCTCTACATCCGCTTCTATGGAATACAAAAGCAGAGTGTAGAGTCCGAATGCGTGCGGTACGAGATTTTCCGCAACCTTTTTGAAGGCAGAGTGGGCCGAGGTTATCATTGGCAACATTTTTGGTTGTAATTTCATCAGATTAGAAGCAACCCATAGCTCCTATGATCTAGCGTTGAATGTAAGTAGGAGCCAAGCGAAAGGTGAGACGAATTACAGTCATTGTCAAAGACACTTCTCGCAGCCTCCAACAGCGACCGCTTGATCATGTC